>NMRB01000293.1:414883-427304 GCA_002633025.1 Notospermus geniculatus
ATACCTATTGGTGACTGTGTAGCTCAACTACCCACCAGATGTGCATTTTCTACTTTTGTTGACAATAAAGCTATATTTTTGACAAAGAAATGTTGCTTGGTATTTACAAAAGTACTTTAAAAGATGCTGTTGATATTATGATGTGTTCATTTATACATGTAAATACCTCCCGTATTCAAGGTTGCATTCTGAGTAGGACATGGGTTTATACACTCCTCACTATTGTTTGTTCCCACAAACTAACTGATTGCTAAAGTCCACAGGCGCAATGCGTATTATAGTTTATGTTCAGCCAGAAGCCACTGGGGGCGAGGCTTCACATTGTGACTGCAGGTCTGTCGGATCTTGGAGGAATTATTCTTCCAACGTCGGATCTCATGGTCCCGAACAGTTGCAAGTCTGCCCATCCAAATCGAATCAGGAACGAATCTCCAGGCACGAGCTGCGGCTAATATTCAGGGAGGTCTCAATATGCCACAAACAGAAATTAAGAGTGTGCCCCACTCTAAAATGGCTAGTTCGGGCAAGCTGCCTGACAGATCTGTCCAGCGCAAAACGAAGAGGTCTGATGGACCGATGACGGACGTCTCGCCACACCCTTGGCGGGACGGCGTCAAACCATGGAAGTAGCCGATTTATAATGACAAAAATGACTTCCAAATCGGACACGTCTTTACAGTAGAAGTGGGACTTCTTCCAACACTAGAATCATCAACCCCATGCCAAATCGGACACGTCTTTACAGTAGAAGTGGGACTTCTTCCAACACTAGAATCATCAACCCCATGCCAACCCCGCCTTTGCCTGACCCCGCGGTCTCTTCCGTTTCCTTTTGCTGTCCTATCCACCCAAGGTAGCGAATTACGCACTCATCCATTGTCAGGGGCGGATCCACAATTTCGGAAAAGAGGGGGGCACTGTGCTAGAAACATTGAAATCTGCGGTGAATTTCAATGATTTGCGCTAAATTTCAGAATTTCATGGTTAATTTTGCAGATTTTTTTACGGAAGGGGGTGCGCCCCGCCCCCTTGGATCCGCGCCCTGATTGCATCGCCTGCAAAGAGTAAAGAAAGAACAAATCCAGCGTAAGATGCATAAGATTAATTTGTTTAACCATTCATCACCATTACCCTTATGACTCACTCTTACAGCCTCCACGTATTAATAAAAAGAAACGCAGAACGCCGGCTTCGTTAAAAATAACCCACAGCTGACTAAAATTCCCGCCATCTGTTTAGTAAACAGGCAGACGGCCGAATGAATAATGCACACACTATTAACATAGAGAGTGAGGTCATATCCTGTCTATACGTATAATCCTGGAAGCCGGCTACACTGTGGATAAACAGCGTGATGAGCGGTCGTTTAAACCAAGGAATAGCCACGCAGGGCCTTAAAAAGGTCCCTCTCCATTTACAGGTAGGTGCGAAATCAGTTGTGACACCGACATTCGCAGTGGAGCCAGCGATATTTCGGATACGTCTCGTCGACTCTTTAGTGGGCATGGCATTCCGCCATAATAACATACATCGTTTGCTTGTCTAACGGTGCATATTTAATACATTATATCGGTCTGTTATACAGTGGTTCTTTAATAGACAAGGATGCGGATATAATGTAGTTAATTGTTGTTATGATGTAGTTAATTTATCGGCAAGACAGAAAGAGATGGCGATGGATGCAGTGTTGTTCTTTGGCTTTCCTATCGTTGACCTCCAATATTGCTTCTGTGTGGTTACCTGAATAGCACCACCACTAACAACTGATTCTGCATCATCTGATGGTGTGTGCTGGGTCTTGCTACATGAATTCCCAACTAATAAAATGAGGCCTAGCACCGACCAAGCTTTCCGTCGTTAAATGCAGCAGTCGGTCTTTGTTTTATTCGGCTGTGTGCAAAGTGAACTAGCAGCTCCAAAGGGAAACTTGATGTTTCAGCTGCTGACCTCGTCAGCAGTCAGGTCAGATGCTTATCACCAAAATATCCGTCCGTCTATTTTTGTCATGGGGCGGATCCACGATTTCGGAAAATGCGGGGGGGGGCGCCCTGCGCTAGAAACATATTGAAATCTGCGGTGGATTTCAATGATTTGCTCCAAATTTCATTTCACGGTCGAATGGGAATTTTTTTACAGATTTGTTGGCCGAAAGGGGGAGGGGACGCCTGTTGGTGGCTCAGTACAGGCGCCCTTTCCTGGTTTATCTCAGGCAGCGTCTGGCTCCTTAGCAGGTCACCTCCCGCTATTGCAATACTGAACTACAGTGGCATAGTGTTCATTGTAACCATTTCCCACGAACGTGTATGTTCCGCCATTATCCATCCCCGACGTGCAGTATTTCGTGGAATAAATCGATAGAGCTATTGATATGCATAATTCCCGCCATTGACTCATCCATGCCATAATGAAAAATTTGTCTCCGAATAACGAGGGCTTCATGGACAAATTGGCCGCATTTATCTCACTTCAGTTGCCAAGCAATTTGGATGAATTGTTCCGAGTGTTTAGATAACGATGTCCTTGCTTCCCAAAACGAGGCAATATGTATCGTCTGCTGTCTTGATGAAGGGCGTCTGATTCGCAGGCGTCTGTCGTCTTCCAACGCCAGACGGATGAGATGACATCATCGTGTAAATATCATACAGGCTACTGTATGATACTGCCGTACGGGATTCAGTGGACCGAAACATTCGGCCACAGTATTTTCATGACTGGGTTGTTTGGTCGCGGCTTTTATCTATTTTGGGTCGCATTCATCTGAGGGCCAGGGCAGCCGCATCCCGGCCCGGAGCCGCATTCACCCGCCGATTTTCGGCTTGTCCTACTGAGCAGTTTCGTAGCTCATGCTACAACCTGTAGACCTTGTGTTAGCATTCTCAAAATACTAAATAAAAACAAACGACCTTTTTTCATCAAATTTGACTTAGAATTGAAAATATTCATTTCTTTGTGGTCCTTTTATCAAATTCACAATCAATCCTACATTCACAAATGACCTTCAGGCAATGGTAGTCAAGAAACATAATTGGGCCGTATGCATCAAACGAAGATAATCTTCAACTCAAGTTGAGCCACAACTTTTCAATTGTTCAGGTTTACTGGGGTATGATCTGACAATGGAAAAGTTGTGGCTAAACGTGAGTTCAAGATTATCTTTGCTTGGTGCATACGGCCCAATAGGCCTAAGTCATCAAAGAACAAATGTACAAATAATCCTTAAATGCAATATTTATTTTGTATACATGAGGGTAAACCCCATTTAGCCTCATTTACAATAAATAATAGAATAGTAGTGGATTCCCAGTTGATAGGCCTAAAAATGTCGGCAAAAAATTTCGGATATGTTTGCTAAGCCAGCTTTTTGCTACCAAACGTGTGACTGTGCATGTGGGAGACCTGTCAAAGCTCCGTGTGAAGTGTCCCACGTCACCATCTCCAGAAGACGTTTGCGGTGATGTATGATCTCTTTGACCCACAGAACATTATTATGTCGGTGAGAATTCGCTGTTGACAAACATTTGAAAAACCAAAGGGCCATCAGGAGTCAACCATGGATCGGGACGTGGGACTTTTTTCGCCAGGCCTCTTGATGGGCCGGGAGAGAGACTTACCGAGTTGTATTGCTTTGGGGTCTCTTAGCCCCTCTTTACACAACGATGCCGTATGCTGCCTCTTGGCTGTACATCGCTCTCACGGGAAGGCGAAAATGATCATTTAGACACAGACTTATACAAGAAATTGTTTGTATTGTCGTTTAGCCCATTTTCGCGCTGCAGTTTATTGGCAAATGACCTCTAAATTATACCGCTTAATGAATTCTGCTGACGATGGCCCAGCATGCGGTAACTGTTACTGTCTTCACTTGGCTGCTGTGTTCGTACATGAAAAGAGCTCTGCTTGTTTCTAAAAAGATATTAGACTGAATCCAATTACCTGTACATTTCTTGAAAACCAGCCCTCTTCATCCTCTAATCTTGTGGGACGGACAGCTATTGGCCGACATCTTACTAGATATAGGTCACTTCAAGGTCACGGGACATGACCTTGACCTTTGACCTTAATTTTAAGGACGAACGTCCATTTAGATTTTAGTCAATTTTTTGCACAATGTAGCCTATGGTCCTGAGAGAAAGTCTGCAAAATTTTGTTTTGGAGAATTGATTGCTTCATGTATTTATTAATAATAATAAAAATGGAATGACCCATGTATTAAATGATCCATTTTCCGTGTTGATTGACTGCAAAAAACAGGTCTCACGCTCTCCAGGAAGAGTACATTTACATTCTGATTTTTCCATCCATACGAAACTGGGCTGAGTCATTGAGTAGCTGCATGTTCTTATACAGTTTTTTCGCCTCTGCCTTCAATATTGAGTTCTTATTAGCCACCTAATGGCCAGACGATTCACTCCATTCGCAAACAGAAAAATAATACTTAGTGTAGAAAAAAACTTCGGCACAGAAGTACGTGGATGTAAAGAATATAAGTGATATGTCTAGTGGTTCTTGTATTCCCAAGTCAGTTTGGCGTACTCTCCAATACCTGGTGAGAATTGCAATGCTTCGATAGCAGAAGTAAGTACGCCCACGTAATTCCTGCTCGGGGCTGCAGAACTTGATCTGGAACAACATACAACAGCATTCATCCTTTTCTCAACATACTATTCCTATTATAAAAAATATTCTCCATTTTACCATGGTGAATGGTAATTTCGCGCGGTAAAAGACGGTTTACCATGGTGAAAGTCACGTATACCATGGTAAACTGTCCTTTACCGCGCGAAATTTTAATACCATGGTAAAGGGGAGGCAAATTGAAGTCGGGAGCAAGGCCCGGGTGACTGGCCGCGAAAATTATTGAATTGACAGACAGCCGACAGGAGACATCAATCTAAATCTTCACCGCCATCTTGGTACCTGTTCTGTCATGATACCGGTATAATTTTACCTGGGACGAATTTGGGGACATTCTGTATAGGGATATTCTTTCCCGTTTTTGGAAGCCCGTATAAAACTCGGTTTGTAACATCATTAATGAATTCATCATTACGAAAAGTAGTGAAATCTGAATAATGTCAGTGGATGCTACACCTGACCCATACTGTTTCTTTTGCTGCGGGCTGCTGAAGCTGACTGGTGCTCGATCAACCGATAAATCAGTGCAAGGTGTAAACCAACAGGCCGTTTGCCATCTCTGGTGTATGAGTTCCGCACATCATGTTCGGGGATAAAAAACAACCTTGAGTGTTGTAGGTGGATGCTGCCGACTGAGGCACTTCCTAAAACCTGCTTACAGGACTTAGATGTAACCAAAAATAGATATTTTTGATGTAACATTAGAATACTAGTCTTGTAAATCGAGATCCGTTGCGAAAGTTTTGTATTACAGACTCGATTGCTTCAACCAACTCAACTCAAACTGCACCTTTGATATTTGACCTACTGCTATGAGCGATGGCGCTTTTGGAATTCCCTTCGGTTCATTTTGGACACTTCGATTGAAGGCATCTCTGATGCTATCGTCTCATGTAGTATAGCCTCTATCATGCTATTGGCAAAATGTGGCTTCTTTTATGACATCCATGCAGTTCACGTTTGTTCGTGATATCAGACTTGTCATGGTGACAACGAAATCAAGAAATAAACCATGCTGTAACCGGCAGTGAAGGATTGATACCAAACTCCACAGTCACAGTCCTCATCATGATAGGCTTGGATGTAACTTATGACAGGCATGACAGAAGTACATTTTTCGTCAGTTGAGTGAGCTTTCGCAAGCGCACGGTTAGGCCATACGACAACGTTTATCTATTACAGAGTTGAAGAGATCACACGCTAACGATAACGTTTACGTTAACGCTATTTCTTGCATGTATTTCATGTACAAAAAATAATGTTAACCTAAATGTTATCGTTAGCGTGTGATCTCTTAAACTCCCTATTGTTTGGGTATTCCCACACAATATATAAACGTCGTCGTAGCTAGGGCCTATCCGGGCGCTTGCGAAAGCTCACTATTGTCAGTGTGCGGGTGAAAGAGCGAACGTTTGGTGGAAGGTCGGCAAGAAAACTCGCCCTCTTAGGTTCAAGACTAGACGCCGAAGAGCTCTTTTTTACCACTGGGAAATTATTTAAATATTTAAAGAGGAAACACGTCTTCGCGTACAGCAACTCGCTCTTGTCGTTTTGGAGATAAGACCTCTGCTTGTGCACCTCCAACACCATTAGGTTTTTATCTTTTTTTAGAGTGCTCAGACCCGTCTGCTGATCAAGGGAGGGAAAATCATCAATGACGATGCCACAAATACAGCAGATATTTACATTGAAGATGGTCTCATCAAGTAAGTGTACGGAACCTACATTCACACGAAGCTCACAAATTATACAGCCTAAAACGCCTCTCGACAAACCAGTGAAGCTCAACGTCATGGACAGACGAGATTATCAGACATAAATATAAAGTTAAAGTTAGAATTCTAGTGTAAACACGAACCATTGCGCACTTTTTTGATTTCGATATTCGATATTCCAATTGTATGCCATTATGGAGCATAAAAAGCGGTATCGGTAGCACACTGTCAATATATACGTGACTCAGGCATGTTGAGTGATGTTATCAAAATCATAATAGCCTATGTCGCTTAATATCGGCGTTTCCTATCATCAAACCCGTGGGGCTGATCTGCTGCTGTTGCGAGGCACAGGAAATAATGGCCGGCGAAAATTTTTGAATGCACAGGCACAGTTTTCATTCAAAATAAATGACATACATGTAATGTACGTGTATTACAAACTAAATACACGTAGATTTCAAGTCTTGGATTTGGCGAAATGGGAAGTCACCGCGCGCCATACCCCATACAGGTGTAGTGTGTGAGAATGCCCCCCGTATGACAATGCCCGCTTTATTGTTCGGCGGACACTCAAACACAGAAAGACATGTTGATCAGTGCCTCCCTCATTGTCACGTTGCCGNCCGACAGAATCGATCACGATCGTTTTCGCAAAAGACCTTTTCTTACATACTCTAGACTCTCCCTTTCAAAGGAAGCAGTGTAAAATGGCGCGACGTGTCCCACCCCACTAGATGACATGTATTAAGACCGCTGTTTCTTCTTTGCAGTTGATGTGGTTGTAGATAGTAAAGATACCAAACTAGTCGATGCTTACAAAAAATGGCGAGAGTGGGGTGACAGTAAGGCGTGTTGTGATTACTCCCTAGCTGTGGCCATCCCAAAGTGGGATGAACAAGTAGAGAAGGATATGGAAGTACTTTGTAAAGAAGAAGGTACGACAATCCGTTTGTATCGAAATAAAGTACATGTAATCGTCTTGTGCTGTATTCTCGCCCTTGAGGTTGGCTAAACCACGACGGCTATTTTGCCTTCATTGGCCTGGCATTCGGCTCGGCCTCGCCCGGCCTCCTTCGGGTACTTCGGGATTTGTCGGGAGTCCGGCTCGGCTGTATAACAATACGCGCCATCTTGAAACGGAAGTGGGTCCTCAGTTCCGGCGATTTACTAACCCATTCGTCCGCCGGATAAAATATAGTGCCCAGGTGATGGTGTCTAGAATTACACGATATACGCATATTTTTTGAAAATTCATCATTGTATATATGAATTACTTAAAACTATAGATTTATGCGTACATAAGATCAAGAAAAGTATGATATTATGTTGCTGGATGCTGCATGTTGTCTCCCAGTGGTTTCCATGGTTCCCGTAAATCAGTCTACGCATGCGCAGTACGTATTAAGTAGTGCTCCTAACGCGGATGAATGTCTATCCAAGATGGCGGTATTCTTCATACAGTAGAGATACTTTTCGTCTCGTCAGAAGTGAAACATCGAAAAAGTATCTCACAACGTACATGTAGAATGATTGGCCTGGGACCTTGTTCACGAAGCTCTCGTAACTTACGGGAGTGCGTAAACTATTGTCCATTTGCGGATAACCTATTGTTCACCATCAGCCTGGCAAAGGATTTGCGCCTCCTTAAAGTTACGGGAGCTTTGTGCATAAGGTCCCTGGTGATTGGTGTTGTGGTTCCGACACGTGTGCAACCTCCAGTAATCTGAAAAAAGTAATGGTAAAACGGCCCTGATGTCTTTTGTGGCCTTAGCCAAGTACAAATGGTACCGGTATACTGACTGAACCAGGAGCTGGTTCGTCCAAAAACTGGTCCATAACATGATTAACCGAACTTTTTTAGCGTTTGCTTTTGTTATTGAATGTTCAACATCTTATCTTCTTTTAAAGGCGTCAACTGTTTCAAAGTAATGATGGGATTCAAAGAGTCCCACATGCTGAACGATGACGAAATCTATCATGTGTTCAAGAAATGCAAGGATCTAGGAGCATTACCGTTGGTGTATGCTGAGAATGGACACCTTGCAAGCATTGTAAGTACACGGACATCGGTGCAATGACAGTCACCTCAAATCCTTTGCAGGCTATTTACTTGAGAACAGCACCATGTATGCTGTTCAGTTCTCAGCCCATGTTTCCCATTTCATCCATATGCGAATATCAGACTGGCGCCCTGGCGTTTTTTCTGAGCAGCTGGCGAGCCTAACTGCTTTAAGAAAACTCACATCTTCCTTTTCATCGAGCTTGTTGCTGCTGAGGCAGAAGGTGATGATAGTTACGAAGATGTTGATCAGTCAAGTTACCTGGGTAACCATCCACAGGTTTTCCTGAAGTTACCGTACCTGGCATGCCTGGGTCACTATACCAAGTTTTCGCTCTCTGTGTACCACTGGTTTGCTGATCTCAGCAGCTTTCCTTAGCTTGCCCGTTGATTCAGCGTCCTTGCGTCTCAATGAATAAGCTGTGGCCATCCTAACACCTCCCTTTGGGGGGGGGCACCTCTACCAAGAGGACGCCTCTCAAAGACAGAATTCGTCACTCAGAAAGGCGTCCTCAGGGGTGCTACTGTATAAAGCTAGAAATCCACTGCTGATTTTCTGCGTTGCGAGTTGCTTTGCAACCTGCTACCTGCGATTGAATACGATCGCAAGGAACTGATACCGGTCGCCGACCGATTGCCGACTGAAATTGACCACATCTTCGCCATTGGTGGAAATCACGTCTAGCGAGTCCACTACGGCGATCGAGTGCCCATTTGCAAAGCAAGTCGCAACGCAAAATTTCGAATAATATGATTGATGGCTTACGCTAAAACGCCATCTTGTCTTCGTCTGGTAAGTTGAAGGCCTGGCGTTTCCCTTCTGTCTCGGTAGTCATTGCTGTGGCTCTTCGTTAAATCACTATGATCATACTTATGTAGCGCCGAACATCTGTTGCAGTAGCCTCTTGTTTGTTTCCCCAAATGTATCTCTCAATACATGTGTAGGCCCCTACTGTAGGCCTACATTCACGAATATAAGAGGTCACTTCTATGCCTGGAGGCCTACTACAATCTTTTGGCAGCAAAGGGGTTAGAAGTCTTTGGTCGGTTCAGCATCCTTTGATGCGATATATGTAGTTACTAGGCTTATAAACAAGCGGTCAACAACCTATCCATGTACACTCGCTTAACACATGAACCAGTGCTAGATGTTGCTCACCTGTGGCTTTTCACGCCTGAAACTTGCAGAAAGCAGACATTGGAGAACCCACGCATTTGTTTTTTCTCATAAATATTCCATGAAATGCAATCCTAATGCACGATCGGCCTTCTTATACCAGAGGAAACTATTCGATCAATCCATCAGTTCTTGCGTGATTTGATTTCGTTTAGGTGTGAAAAGGAATATACCGTGATTCATAAACTGCTTTCGACTTATATACCTTTACGATGTCGATGTTGAGATAAAACTAGTGTTGAAGGCAATGCATTTAAAAGTACACAAACAAAGTTTTAAAAATCAACATTTCGCCAAAATGCTGACGATTCCTCTTTCATTCAGTTTTGTCAAATGGTAATGACCGTCAAAAATCTTTTCTGCAGAAAGCCAACGAAGTATTTTCCAAGGGCACCCGAGGACCGGAGGGTCATTTTCTCGCCAGACCTGAAGAGGTATACATTTCTTGATACACCATTTGCTACGTTTCATCTTGTAAATAAAGATGATTTCTTTCTATCATGTTTCCCTCATACTGTATATATTGAGGTAATCTCAAGATCTGCTTGAGCATCCTACTCGCAGCGCTGCGTGTGTTTGGTCTATAAAACTGGCTGGTTCGGCTTTAAACTCTGAGCCCTTGTTGTAACATTCGGCAGACATACAAAGTGAATTTTAAAATTTGTTCCAATGGACGATGCTTTCGATCTGGTCACACGTCGTCAAAGGCGGCAACCAAAACGTCAGCCCACGCCTCGTGTTTGGAGCGTTGACAATCGGTACCCCCATCTAAAGTTTCCATTCTCATATTTGTGTATAGCTTGAAGGAGAAGCTGTAAGTCGTGCCATTACCATTGCTAGTCAGGCAAACAGTCCATTGTACGTTCAACATGTGATGAGCAAAACAGCAGCTGAAACTATTAGCAGAGCCAGAAAGGAAGGTGCGTGTGACCAAATTGTTTCTTCCACCAAATATTTGTCCGTTTAATTGTTAAAACGTCGTGATTGTCCATTCCGTTTCGGACTGGAAGAATGAGATGTGGGTGTTGGGTAGGCCTACTTCAGGGCCCATATTCGTAAAACTACTTAAGTCTAAGTGTGACACTTATCCTTTGTTCAACACAAAAGAAAAGTATCACACTTTGACTTAAGTATGTTTATGAAATATGGACGCAGGTGACTAAAGGCCTGTTTGTACATGAACATGTACATAGCAGACCATGTATGCGGCAAAAGCTTTGTGTCTTTCCTCGCCACGCTGCAGTTGAACAAAGGTTTTCCGCGTTCGGGCCTTGGGCCTGTTTGTACATAGCATGAGTACGAACGAGGCAAAAGCGTTGTGTCTTTCCAAAAGCCACGCTGCTGATAAACAAGGTTTTTCTACCGGTACATTCGGGTTTTCAAGGCCTGTTGGTACACAGCACTACCACGAATGCGGCAAAAGCTTTCCCCTCGCCACGCTGGTTCTGAAGAAAGCTTATCACTCTGTGTTTTGGATTCGTGAGGGTTGCACTGTGTATAAATAGGCCGTAATGCTGTGTTGAGAAGGTGCTTAGTAAGTACAAGAGGCAATTGTCGTGAATTATGGGCAATTTCCAAAAAAGATTGATTACGAGGTGAAAATATTCTGTAGCGATTTGTAATTGACGAAGTCGGTGCGGTGCGGTGGCTTGAGTGAAATCATCGATGTTGATAGAGCAACGTTTTGATTAGAATCACTTTTCTGCAGGTCGAGTGGTATATGGAGAAGTGACAGCTGCAGCCTTAGCAATAGACGGCAAGAAATACTTTGATAAGTCGTGGGAGACTGCTGCCAATCATGTTGTTGTGCCACCTCTTAGAAATGATGCCAAAACGAAAGATGATCTGATGAATCTTTTATCATGGTCAGTTGATTTCTCAGCTATAGTCTTCTTTCGTCCTCAGCCTCACGAGTAGGAGTCATGGTGTATGGGCGGTTATTACCGCAAATAATAAGACAAGTGACAGACATCTGTAACTGAGCAAAAAAGACAGTTACTTCAAGCAATTAAATTGTAAGTGCATGAAAAGGACACTAAGTGACAACAACTAAGTTTAAATCTGATGAAGTATTTTTGTATGCTTGAAAAGGACACCAGATGGCGACAACTAAGTTTAACTCGTGAAATATTTTTGTGTACTTGAAAAGGACACCAGATGGCGACAACTAAGTTTAACTCGTGAAATATTTTTGTGTAATTGAAAAGGACACCAGGTGGCGACAACTAAGTTTATGTCATGAAAGATTTTTGTATACTTGAAAAGGACAGAAGGTGGCGACAACTAAGTGTGTTCATGAAAAAGACACTAGGGGGCGCTGAGGTATGAGGCATTGTTTTTGATATAAGCGACGTTTACAATGCGTTTCTATGGCACGCCAAAGTGGAATTTATTCAACCCTGTGAAATACAAAACTTCTTTCAAAATCTTGAAAAAAAATTCACCATTCACGTGACTATTTGAAAAATTTATTTCAACATTTCTTTCAGCAGGTGATCAAGGGTGACTAGAAAGCAAAGACCTAACACCTCTGAAAACACAAACACCCCAGATGCTAGAAACAAAAGACCAAACGAGAAGCTGTTTGTTCCTTTTTAGCGTCCCCTTTGTCCTCTCAGACTGGCAGTTAAAGGTTATTTTAATAACCTTTAAATAACCTACCCTTTAAAAAGGCCGTATATCCCCGTCTAGACAAATTGTAACGAGGTCGAATTTGATTGGTTGTTGGTGCATGGAGATATCCCATCATGCCTCAGCACGAATTAGGATAACAGGGGGCGCTGTGGGGTGTCTATAAACCAAAGACCGAAGACTGAAGACAGAAGATGGAAG
>NMRB01000293.1:427615-441407 GCA_002633025.1 Notospermus geniculatus
ATGCCGCGCAAATGAGGTCATCTAAAGTATGCCCCTTTACAATTCATTATATAATCGTCTCAACAAAGGCAGTGCGGTCGGCGACACATGCTTAATCACCTGTTGGACTTGACTAGCTAGACCGACGTCCTTGCGTTGTTCGAAATTCCGATAAACACCAGTGTTTTGGTAGACCTGTCTAACAGTTGTCTTACAAATGTTTAGGCTTAAACAAGTCCAAGTTAGACAGGCGAAAAACACCTTTTATAAGTTCGGGCCTTAGTGTCCTTTTCATGCACTTACAATTTAATTGCTTGAAGTAACTGTCTTTTTTGCTCAGTTACAGATGTCTTTCTCTTGTCTTATTATTTGCGGTAATAACCGCCCATAATGGTGTATGAATCATGTAATTTTCGTTTTTTCTTGAAACAAATCAGGCCTGGGATGACTGCAGTGTTCGACATCACTGTGTGTAACTTTGCCCACAACGCTGAAAATTGAAGAACATGGAATGAAATATCTTCACTTTCGTTCATTGTATACGATGTTCATCAATAGGGCCTAATCCCACTTGTTTTAGACCTCAGGAAAATATGTTTTCTTCCATCTCTACAGTGGTGTCCTCCAGACCACTGCCTCTGACCACTGCCCCTTCCCAACCAAAGCTCGTCTCCAAGGCCGTGACGACTTCCGCCTTATCCCACCTGGAATCCATGGTGTTGAGGACAGAATGGCTATCCTTTGGGAGAAAGGAGTGGTATGTTGACGTGTCGTCGTTGCCAAATGCAAATTAAAACGTGTATACATGTAGGTCAAAACGTATGCAAGTGCATGTCTAAAATGTACAGCAGTTTGCCTCTTGAATTTCACGAAAACGTTTTCCTGTGATCAGTGTTTTTGTCGGTCAGATAGAAACCCAGAGTGTTGAATGGTGATCGTAAGGCAGGCGCGGATCCAAGGGAGAGAGGCGCACCCGGCGCACGCCCCCCTTTCGGCCAAGAACAAATCTGTAAAATCGACGGTGAAATTCTGAAATTTGGAGCAAATCACTGAAATTCACCGCAGATTTCAATGTTTCTAGCACAGTGCGCCTCCTCTTTTCCGAAATCGTGGATCCGCCCCTGGGTACTCTGCTGATTAAACTGTTTCGTCCACATAAACAGAGAGACCCATGGTATCAGTTATCTTTTTGTGTTTTCAGAACAGTGGCGTGATGCATCCATGTCAGTTTGTCGCGGCCACGAGTACCAATGCCGCTAAACTCTTCAACATCTACCCACAAAAAGGCAGGATTGCCATCGGTTCCGATGCCGATTTGGTGATCTGGGACCCCACTGTATCTAGGACCATCAACGCACAGTCTTCTAATCAAAAGATAGATTACAATCTTTTCGAAGGCATGAATGTGAAAGGTGGTCCTGTTGTGATTCTGAGCAATGGAACGGTCATTTTGGAAGACGGAGAGGTAAGAGGAAAGGGCATGGGGTAACGCATCGTTGCCACTTCGTTCCAAATTTGGGACGAAAAGGAATGAAGAGCACTTCGAATTGTGCTGTGGTCGTTGATCAGGTGGCAATAACTGCTGTTAAGCCCAGGAGATGGCAGTATTGTTGTAATGCTTCCATCGGTTTACAGAGCCAGATTCTAACTTACCCCAGGAAAATATGATGATAGATTTGATCATTTTGCTGTTAGATAGACTATACATAATAGTCTATATATAGATAGATAGACTATACAAAATATAGATAGATAGACTATATAGATAGACTATACAAAATTAATTGATATACATGTAGATAGACTATACAAAATTAATTGAAATTAAAGATAATGTATCATGACTTCATTATTTACATTCAATGTTTGTAAACATGGATGTCTACATTATGTTATTTTGGACTTTTGGGACATGCCAACCCAACAAATTGAATACTTTCGGTATTAATAGAATTTCTATAGGTGCATGCCACCAACAATACTCATAAGACAAAGTAAGACTGGACACAAACAAAAAAATGTAAATAAACAATGATTTTCGTGGCCCGCGAAAATACCCGTGATACATGTACGTTATCTTTAACATCAAAATGCCTTCTACATTTTAGCTGCGTGTGGTGCAGGGCCGTGGAAGATATCTACCCCTCTCAAGCCACTGTGGTTACCTCTACAACAAGATCGATCAAAGAGATACAGTAAGTGTTCAAAAGATCCATCCACTTCAAGCACCACAATGTCAGAAACTGAGTTCTTTCGTTAGTTCGCTCTTGTGATTTTCATGCAGTTGCCTGGGGTCACAAAGAAGTTCGCAAGTGGCGACAACGCCAAAGTTTTTCTTACACCCTGGAAAGTATGATGGGGCCTATGGCGTCCTGTCGTTGCTTATTGATGAAGGAACTGACAGGTGGTTCCTTTATTAGGTCTTTGAGATACATCGCAGATTCACCACGCCTGCTGCGTGTCGTCCCAATGCAAATCAATTTATGAGCGTCAATGCAAATGTATTTGTCACTCGATTGAAACCTGATTAAGTTGCCCCCCACCTGTCCCATTTGCCGAGTAAATAGTATTGTATTGTATTCTTTATTTCTGCATGCTTACTGGCCATCACTATTAGGGCCAATGTACATGTATTCATTATTTCCATATTATGTAAAGATTCAATGGTGGGCCTTATTGATTGTTTGTTAATGCAGGCAGAGTGAAGTTTATTGATTGTAAATCTAGTTGATGCTTCAAGGCCAACATCTGACACATTTTCCAAATTAATCCCCAACACTTGTTTCTCCTTGTTTGAAATTTTTGACTTCGTTAAGGGTTATGTAAAGTGACTCGAAATCTCGAATTTTTGACGCAAAAAATCTGACTAACTGCGCACTAAATGGAGAAAATAAGGGTCGGGGCACCTCCTTATGACGGCTCCCTAGGGCCCCCGAGCCTTGTTTTCCAAATTTAGTGTGCAGTTAGCCAGATTTTTTGCGTCAAAAAATCGAGATTTCGAGTCACTTTACACAAACCTTAACTTCTTGGATGTAAATAAGTTGATGCCAGCTACACGAGTATTTGCAACGTGTCACTATCACGTGATACCTACATGAACGTAACGTCTGGCATTCTGGGGCCGTATGCATAAAACATCTTAAGTGTAAAAGTTCCCTTAAACTATTGTTCCAAACAAAAGATAAGGGAAATTTTACACGTAAGATGTTTTATGCATACGGCCCCTGGTTCGTCGTATCACTTTCATATGGAATCTGCTTTTCGCATTCCCAGCATAATTCCACGTGTGTTCATTCAACTTACCTATTGAATTGCACATTGAAACAAGCTACGTTAAATCCTGCTTTCAATGTTGTTTTATCTTTCTTTGCTTAGCTTCTGAGAATGCCAACACGAATCCAACGTGATCTGCCAAAGATAGAAGGTCAACCAGAACCTGCACCACAGCCAACTGGCTGGGATAAAGGTAAACATTATACACGTAGCGGTATATTTCATAAGTTACAAATAAATCCACCAACAATGGCTGATATTCATAAAAGCTAGCAAATGCTTTTACTTCATGTTTTGTAGTATATTTACATTGGACATCGCTGTGCAAATCTGAACTAAAAGCATTTGCTAACTTTTATGAATACCAGCCATTGATATTTTTGATTACACATCTGCAAAAGATACGTTTGGCTTGGGAATGTTGCTTGAGTTATTTATTTTAGTGAAAGCAATGCTGAAATAAAATGTATTTCAGCATTGCTTTCGCTTTCAAGAAAGTGACACTTTCTTCCCAACACACACTCACATAAAATGAAGTTCATCCTCTCTTGCAGAAGACGATACAGTCGGTACTACGACGCCCAAACGGTTTCAAGTGCGAGTCAGCGAGCCCCCAGGAGGAAAAACATCTTTTTCTACCTCCTGGTATTAGTGCGAGAGTGTTCTGTTGCAATCGCAGACGATAAGTCCTAGTTTGGTCTGATGATGATCACCATCACACAGGGTGAATAGACAAGTTGAATGACTGCTTGTAGGCAGCTGAAGCGTTAGGTAATCAAGGAATGTCGTTTTTCCTTTCGATCAGTCAAACTTACATTGCAATATCAATGACGTCTCAGTTGGTTTCAAAGCTGTCAGGAAATAGGCCTATTTTCATTATTTGTAATCTCTTCACTTCATGCACGAAGCGGAAGTAGAACTAGTTTTTCAGTCATTAGATAATGTACTGTTTACCGGTACGTACGTTCATCATACGGCAACCCTACCAATCCATCGGGAGATTTAGAATGTGTGTATCACCAATTAGTAATCACAGAAGATATCCGGCCGGGTCCTGGTTGATGGCCCACCTAAATGTCGTGTATTTTCCTGTACTGTTTATAAATGAAGCATTTCATCATTCGGCAAGATTGACTGAAAATTTATCAAAGGTGCCTGTTTAACTGTTGCTTGAACGAATTCCATGTTACATGTTCGTAAAAACTATTGAGACACAATATTTGTTCCTGCGGGAAAATCACTGTGTTTATATGTATGAATAAGTAAATATTTATGATGTAATTCATGTTCAATGTAACAGGAATGACTTATAATCTTCTTTTTTGAGAAGCATAACAAACTGTTTCCCACCCTATGTTGAAGAGTTAGTCCAATACCAGCGATGATCAAAACATTGGAATTCCAATGCCTGTTTCACCTGTGTACAGTTGGCCTACGTACCGGGTGTGTACGTTTCGATATGTACGGTGTGGGTTGTTTTTATCAGAAATCTATACAATCCTTGTTTACATGTATGGCTGTATTTTACAAAGGAAGGAACAGAAATCTCATTAGTATTAATTTGCACAGTGACTGAAAGTGTCCCAACAATCGGCTGCGTCATGTCAGGATATTTTGCCCTCAGTGTTACACCTGCTGAAAATGGCCGGGCGTTTCAAGTCTGACCTCTGCCCCCAATCTGCATATTAATGGCAGGTGTGACAGGAATCAACATCCTAGGAATGCAAGTCCGCAAACAATAGCCCGCTATTGTAAGGCTATATTCGAATGGTCATGGTCTCCACAGCCATATGTTCTAATCCTTCGCTGAACAATAAAACCAGACTTTGATTCCAGGGGGACTTTGATTCCTGCCACACCTGCAGTGGTGAAGTCTTCAATGTCGGGGCTCTCGTTTCCTGCCTGTAGACCGTTTGGTTGTGGAACCATGCTGCAATAGTAGGCCAGATAATAGTGAGGGCCGTGTTCTTTACTTTTTCTTTGGAGTAATTTTTGGTCATCAACGGGTGCTCCACCAACCCGTCATTGAACCTGACCACGATTAAGACAACGTATTTCGCCTTTTCCAAAAGTCGAGGGAAAAGAATGTAGTGATTTAGGCCCTTGTGGGAGCCCTCGCAGCCCAACGTGTGCCTGCTGAACAAAAACTACCAGGCTACCTCTTCCAACCTTATTTATGAACTGTTTATAATACCTAAAGGTGCTTTGCCATGCTTTTTGATGCAACCTGTGGCTATTGGATGTTAACCGTATTTACTGGCCAGGGAAAAGAGACATTAGTACGTGCCTGTAGTCGCTACATGTTTCAAATGTTCTTGCAGAGAAACATCAAACTGGTGCATTATTATCATCTCATTGTTGTGTAAATTATTTCCTTCATGTAAATTTTCATACTTTTTATAAGGAGTTGATTTGATCTGATTAGACATGTAGAAAGCATCATATAAAGTTGTATCGGCTTTCTTTTGGTGTTGTGTTTTCGTCGGTCAAAACAATTGTACGCCAAAACACTTGTTCGATAACTACATGATCCCATCATGTACATTTCTAGCAATAGACCCGTCAATTGCATCAAAGTTACAAAGTAGTAGGCCTATTGTTATTCATCCAGAGTGGTATCACAGACAAGTTCCGAACGTTGCGTTGTTTTCTTTCTGATTATTACCTCATTAGTGACAAAATATGATACTTTGTTCCAACAGTGGCCCATTTAATACCACGACTCTCAGCGAATCTCTACGACCAATTTTGTCGATATAAACAGAGGACAGAGTAATCTCATTAATAACTTGCGGCGTCATTATTATTTTTATGAACCTCTTTCAAATCGGCGGCCTACCCACCTGTCCCAAAGTGGACAAGATCTGATGATTCATAAGCCTGCAAAAAGTAAACGTATAGGCTTACATGTATGTGTAATGGATGTAACCTACAGTATTTCGGTTTTGAGCTCGGTGTAGGCCCTATTCATTTGTTTCCACAATATGTATACATGTGATTTCTGTCAATTAGATGTAGGGTAGGCCTATCTTATGCCCGTTGTACACTTAGGATTTTTCTAGTACTAAAAACTATAAATGGGGCTCAACTGGGTGATCACAATGCCTTTTAGCTAGGCTATCGGTGGCCTATGACCGAAACCACCCTCATTTATAATTTTAAGTACAAGAAAAATCCTACGTGTACAACGGGCATAACTTGCATTTTTTATCAGCATTTCGACGACTCCCAGCGAATTGTGCAACAAAAAATGTCTCATTTTCTTTCATTGTATACGAACAAACGCTGCTGAATGAGGCAGGGAGATTTGATTATCGAACTGTTGTACCGTAGACCTACTTTATCCTTGACTTAGTCGTTCGTTGGAACTTTCATTGACATGATTGATAGACTGCCATTACAGAATATAGGGCATCCTTTATGACTCGTTGACCCAACAACGATCACAAAAAGGGCTAGGTCCACAGTTAAATTTTCTGTTGGCCTACATTTTATGTACCGGTACATCGACTCAGAGATACAGTTTGTCAAAAAATTAAAAAACTGCACATGTAGAAGTTATTCAAGTTTCACAGGCTCGATTGACACTTCTTTTGAATATCATATTTCGATTTCCATTAAATTCCAGTGTCTTCTTTTACTACCACCAAATTTGCATTTTTGGGGCAAATGCCATAAAAATGCCTTACACCCCTGCCAGGCACAGTGAATATCAGGCTAAAACAAAAACTGGCCTATGTCTTAGACTAAGAGTATTCCGATCGAATTCTGAAACATCTAGTACCTATCTCAAAATCCTTGATAACCCATAATTACATCGAGGGTGTCCTTGTCACTACCAACTTGCCTCATTGTCCAATAACTGGACATTTTGAACTGTGGACTAAACCCAAATAATGACAGAAGCAGACCAATTACCTTTTTCAGTGTCACCTCCAGTATAATATATTTGAGCTGATTTTATAGATGTTTTATGTCCTTCCCCACATGTATACATTGGTATAATTATACTTAATGTGAGGAATAAACAATGTTCAATGTAATATTCCCTGGAGTCGCCTTTGTTTCTGTTACCGTACCTTGTGGTCATCTTCCCACAGTATGGATTTTTACCTCGCTCCTCTTCTCTTCATCCATTTCCACAAACTTTGTGTAGCGTACCGTAGAGGTAGAGTGAGACAACGCCCTACAGCTATAATGGGACATATCAAAAATAGATAAATAGATAAGCGAGCGAAAAATGTACAACTAAAATTCCACCAAAATACCGCTCAAATACCAATATCGCTCGCTTATCTATTTTTGGTCATATGTAAAGACTAAATAAATAATAAAGACTAGTAAATGCTTTTACTAGAATTTTGCAATATGCAAATGCACTAGGCAATGCTGTACAAATCTGAAGTAAAAGCATTTGCTGGTCTTTACTCATATGACCCAATGGCAGGATGCTTGTTGTGGTCTTCAGCCTATCGTTGCGATTTCACTGGCACCTTGACATTCGGGGCCGTCATATCCGCCGACTCTGCAGGCTCGTTCTATAGAATACACCAACTGCGTGTACATGTAGCTATGGCTTTTTCCGCTGTGTGTCGGCTGCCGCCCGTCCGAAGTCCTCTCCCCAAAACACACCTTTTTTGCACACCCAGCTGGTGTATTCTTTCTTTAAGGAGACCGCTTTGTAGCATGATCGGCTAAAAGAGGTCGCATGCCATGCCGAATTCGGCTAAGAAACAAAACAACGGCGGAAATGCCCGAACCCACCGTTGTTGGCCGATCGCTCCTCGTGACTGTCATGGCGGCGTTGCTATTGGCACAAGTGACGCGAAACGATCGAACCAATGTACACAATTACCGGTATACAATGTATGACTATACAACGAGTACTGTAGGCTACAAAGTGGATTTGACACCGCTAGGCCGATTAGCAAAGCACAGGAATGACAACAAGCGTTTGCCAAATTAACATTAAAGCAGTGAAATTCTAGCTCAGCGCGCGCCAAAATGTCGGGATGGTGTGCGATGATAAACTTCATTCCCGAGGCTGGGGACCAATGTCGTTCAGGCCCTCCAGGTGGTGGCTGTCCTCTAGTCCAAGGAATAGGAGATCAGGAAATCATGCTTGGTACTAAGAAAATCTGTGAACTTCTGGGTGAAAGAGTTCAGGGAAAGGACGGTACTGTGGAAGTGTCTTCTTTTTGTGGACCTGGTAAAGTAGTTGTTCTGTTTTTCTCCGGTCATTGGTGCCCTCCTAGTCGAACGTTTACCCCGCAGTTCTGCGAGTGGTACAACAGATTCAAGGCAAACCATCCGGATAAAGGATACGAAGTCGTTTTCATCAGTTCCGACCGCAGCCAAAGCGAGTTCGACGATTACTACAGCAGCATGCCATGGCTAGCTCTCCCCTATGCTGACAGGGAGAGAAAGGTATGTCCACCATCATTGACAAGCACTTTAAGTTCGAATTTACCGTAAATTTTGTTGTAAACAAAAGGCTACCTGACAGGGAGGTTTGGAAATCAAACGATGATAAACGTAAACTTTACGACAACGTTATTTTTCATGCTAACCAGATTTTATATTGCATTTTTGGTACAAAAATAACGTTGTTAACGTTTACGTTTATCGTTTGATTTCCAAACCTCCCTATTATACACATAATCTTTACGTTGTCACTGAACACTACGGAGGTTAGAAATCAAACGATAAACGTAAACGTTAACGACAACGTTATTTTTGTACCGAAAATGCAAAAGAAATCTGGTTAATGTGTGGTATGAAAAATAACGTTGTCGACGTGAAGTTTACGTTTATCGTTTGATTTCTAAACCTCCCTATTGAAGTCCCATGACATGCACGAAAACATTATACACTCTTAGCCGAAAAGGTTCTTTGGTGCTACACCAGGAGAACCCTCTGATTTAAGAACCCTCGGGTTGTTTAAGAACCTTTAGAGGTTCCAGATAAAACCTTTCCCTCAGAAAAGGGTTCTAACTGGAACCTTTATGGGTTCTTTGGCGACAGAAAGGTTCTATATGGAACCCTTTCGGGTTCTTACAGAAGGTTCTATATAGAACCTTGGGGTTCCTCTGGTGTAGCACAAAGAACCCCTAAAGAACCTTTTTGGCTAAGAGTGTAGCCTTTCACTAAAAACATGGCTCATATGGCGCATGGCTGCTCATGCACTTGCGAACTTTTGATATTACTTTGTAAATACTATTAGTCTCGCGTCACCAGCCTCTCTCTCTTACAAGAGAGAGAGGCTGGTGACGCGAGACTAAAATACTATATGTAAAACTAAATGAGTCCTTGGTTTATTCTGCAGACCAAGATTTCCAAAGCCTACGGTATCACAGGCATTCCTACAGTGGTCCTTCTTTGCGGCGGTAGCGGTGAGCTGATCACAAAAGATGGCCGGTCGATTATTACGGATGACCCCGACGGTGCTGAATACCCGTGGAGGCCAAAACCATTCGGAGAGGTCATCTATATGGGAAGTGGGAAAGTAATCGATAATAAGGGAACTAACTACGACCCGAATTTTATTCGGAAAAATAAATATACTGGAGTGTTCTTTTCGGGCCACTGGGTACGTTTTAGCAAGAATAGTGAGGTTTCGCAAATCGACGAAACACGAAGTACGAAATACGAAATCGGGCTTCATTTCCATGACGTAATGTATTTCAGGACCACAAATATCGCCTGGTACAAAAGCGTCTTTTAGCGTATGACGTTGGACCGATAGAGTTACGGTGTACATTAAACTTAAAAAATTATCTTTCGTTTCCACTTCGAAGGTATACGAAGTGGAAATTTAAAAATTCAAGATGCACCATAACTCTCTCGGTCTTATATGATATGGTAAAAGACGCACTGGCAGACGATTTCCTGAAATACGTTACGTCAGGGAAATGAAGTCCAATTTCGTATTTCGTACTTCGTGTTTCGTCAGATTTGCGAAACCTCACTATGCGCCAAAAAGTGAGTTTAGTAAATTGCCACTGGTGGCCCCCCCTGTAACCGAAAGGATCTTAATTTGTGAAGGATTATTGTGTAGAGAAGATCATTACCAACAAAGTGACACCTCCCACTTATATACTCTTGCTTTTAATAATCAAATTAAAAATTTAATGTAGGCCTACCCGTGGTGAATTTACGCCTAAAATCCAGCTGGGTATGTTTGACACTTTCTGGGAGCACAATTTGAATCTCCAAGTCGTCTGAAAGCGAATGGCTCGCGGGGTTTGTTGTGGCGCCATGACAGTAAAGTTGGTCATCGATATCAAGCACCATTTTGAGAAAAAGGCAAAAGAAGGATTTTAGTTGAATGGGAAATGCATTAGACAGCCAAACTTCGGAGGCGCATTGTGCAAAATCTGCCGCTTCGAAATCAATGGGAATAGTACAAAATGTCCATCTTGACCTACTGAATTTGAAAACGTCATTAACCAATTTTAACAAATTTTTAATGTAACCTCGTCCCCAGTGTTTACATTCTCATAGTTGCACAGGTGTTTCATATGGCTGGAGCACGGCTTTGCCTGGAGGCTAGATTCACTCTCTATGGAAGGTACCACCAAAAATGTAAACAAACCCAGCGAGCCATTCGCTTTAAGNTTTTGATTTGGCCTACTTTTCAAGGTCACAGAGGTCAAAGTTCGAAAAAAGTGACGAACCCGCCACAGTTTGTCATTATTTCACCGAGCGACTTCATATTTTGTATAAACATGCATTGGAGGGGTACCTTAAAAAATACCAAGTTTTGGCCCGATTGGACATCCAGTATGGCCGCCAGGTGGCGTAACCTGAAAATCAAGTAAGTGCTATTACTCGGGAACGGCTTGACGCAGAGTGCTCAAATTTGATATTTACCTCCATCCAGATGACCTTTACATGCATGTCAAATTTCGGCCTGATTTGACTTCAAACGTGGCCATCAGGTGGCGTAACCCAAAAATCATCAAAGTGCTGTAACTCAGGAACGCCTTAACCCAAAGCGCTCAATTGTGCTATGTGGCCCCCTGCAGATGACTTTTATGTGCATGTGAAGTTCCAGTTCAATCAGACATCCAATATGGCCGCCAGGTGGCATAACCCAAAAATCATCAAAGTCCTACCTGGGAATGACTTGACCCAGATTCCTCATAACTGATATGTACATGTACCTCCCTCTGTCATTAGACTATGATGTCCAACCCAGTGAGCACATGGTCCATGGACAATTTCATTTTGTTCCAAGTCGTTTTTGACATGAACCACGGAACTGCACGCGTAACTTACTGCTCCTTGATTCAGTATGGCTATTATTGTTTAAACTACAGATCCCAAAGTTTTTTTCGGCGTCAAACATTGCAGTTGAAACTCTTTCGGTCAAAAGTTCTGAGACAAGTTTGATCTAGTCGTACCTTCTCTCTATATTCCAGGAATTTCCATGGAGGCCAAAACCGTTGAACAAGTTAGTCTCTTCGTCAGCTGATGCGCTAAATGAAAAGCCTTGTTTGGTGTTCTTCGTTGGTGAGTTATTAATAGGGAGGTTTCGCAAATCTGACGAAACAAGAAGTACGAAATACGAAATTGGATTTCACTTCCATGACGTGATGTATTTCATGAGTAAATGATTGGTGCCACAATATCGCCTGCTGCAAGAGCGTCTTTTAGCGTATGAAGTTAGATCGACAGACAATGTTAGAAATTATTAATTTTACAATAGTAATTTTGCAGTAATTTTACAGAAATTGCCTGCAGCAGAGTCCCCAGCACTTTCTGTAAATTTACATATTTTTTTAATGGTATGATTCATGTTTTCCTGTATTGGTTGGACTCCATTGGAAATCCCATTATGATGCCTTCTGAGAGCAGTATGAAAATATAATTTGGTCAGCCTCCAGTCAAGTCTCTGTTGACATTTATTTAAGGCTGTACTTCTACAGATCAAGTCAGTAATTTTACAGATCCGTCCTGGGGACTCTGCTGCACAGATTTTCTGTAAAATCTTCTGTTATTTCTAACAGTGGAGTACGGTGTATATTTAACTTTGAAATTTATCTTTCGTTTCCACTTCGTAGGTACGAAGTGGAAATTTAAAAATTCAAGATGCACGATAACTCTCTCGGTCTTACATGATATGCTAAAAGACGCACTGGCAGCAGGGATGTTTGTGGTACCAACCATCTTCTGAAATACATTACATGTACGTCATGGAAATGAAGTCCAATTTCGTATTTCGTACTTCGTGTTTCGCGTCAGATTTGCGAAACCTCCCTATTGGCGGATTCAAAGGGACTCCCTAAGCTTGACTTCTCCTGATTGTGTGAGAGCTTTTGATGTTGTTTGTAGTCATGCTGATGGGCGATCTTCGATGCTGACGTGCACCGTAGATCTTCGTTCCTTTTTTGGCTGCTGCGAAGAACATTATTCTTACTGTACACGTACATGTATATGACTGAGTAGGCTAACTCGGGACAAATCGAAGGTCGGTGGTAAAGATTGTTCGCTGAGCTGATACAAATTTCCTTCCAGAATCCAAGTCAGATGCTGCAAATGCTGTTGATCTGTTGGACGATGTTGCAAAGGAGTATGACAAATCAGACCCAGACATCCTTTTTTTCTACTCAGTTGTAAGTTTGCCACGTACATTGTATCCTCATAATTCAGTCATTGCAAGTTTTGATATTGACAGTTAAGTTCTCCATGGGCCATATTCTGGAACCTTCCTTAACTTTAACTTAGGTTTACCTTTAGCTATAGAGTGTTTGCACGGTTGCCGTGTTGGAGGTATAAACAAAAGAATATTTCGCCAGTCACGGTCTATGGAGATTAACTTCGATTGTTTTGAAAGTCTGTTCTTTTGTTGTATGCCTCCAACATGGCCGCTGTGACGTCACGTGCAAACACTCTATTGTTTGCAGGGCAGAATACAAAAGCTTAAACTGGACCTTAAAGTTAAGGAGCCTTTTAGAATACTGGCCCTTATGTAAGTAAAAAAAGACGATGAAAGTGTCCCGAAGTGTAAGTGGGTCTTTTCAATGGATTTTTTTCGCTTAATTACTAGGTTGAAGATGACGACGGTATAGGTGAACGTCTGACCAAGTACCTCGAGGTTGACACGGATTCAGAAGATTTACCTTACCTAATGATATGTGCCGTTGCTGATAAGAAATATAAAAAAGCTAAGAAGAGCCAGTTGACAAAAGAGGGTGTGAGGAAATTTGTAGAGGAGTACTTGAAGAAGTCTTAAAACGGACACCTGAAAGAGTCCTGCATCACGCACCGATTAAGACTCATCCAGAATGTATCACGTACCGATTAAGACTCGTCCAGAATGTATCACGTACCGATTAAGACTCGTCCAGAATGTATCACGTACCGATTAACAAGACTCGTGCAGAATGTATCACGTACCGATTAAGAAGACTCATCCAGAATGTATCACGTACCGATTAAGAAGACTCATCCAGAATGTAGGCCTATCACGTACCGATTAAGAAGACTCGTCCAGAATGTATCACGTACCGATTAAGAAGACTCGTCCAGAATGTAT
>NMRB01000293.1:442255-457320 GCA_002633025.1 Notospermus geniculatus
GGGAGCGAGCATGAAGAACCCCCCCCCCCTCAGCTCAGAATGGCTGCGCAGCACGAGATCTTTTTTGTACGGTCAATCGGGCGCATTAACTGATTTATCTAAATGACCACTCTGGTTGTCCCCTGTCGCACAGTACCTACATGTACCACAAACACATCAAATAAATCATTAGGAACGTGTTCTATACATCTACGTTCTTTATGTAGTGTAATGCTGCGTTTCGTAGCCTAGCCTATAATAAATTATTTGTTATTTCCCCTGCTACAATATCCCGCTTTGTAACTCAGTCCGGGGATAAAATGAATAAATACTCTTATCGGTGAAAAAACACCGAGGGCAAATATAGCGAGGTTCCTGATTTATTGCTACACCACGACGTCCATACTCGCACAGTCCCCAGAAGGTATCCTTTGTTGTTTGTTCATCAGTGCATTTGTGATCACAGCAGTGGCGAAAATTACCAAAACTCATACACGTACAGCACGTTACAGCCAACCCACTACAAACCGCCTAAAAGGCATAAATATCCTAAATTTACTGCTTCAGTATATAGTACATTAGGGAGGTTGACATCAGCGACTTAGCACGGATCCTTATACGTATACGGATAGAATTCTGTACAGCGAGGACAAATTTTGTGTACATTTCGATCCGTAACTTTAACTTTTTATAAGGATCCGTGATACAACTTTTTATAAGGATCCGTGATACATCGCTGATCTCAACCTCCCTAATAAATACCTCGAACTGCCCACTGCACCACACCACTTAGTGAACCCATAAATCGAAAGACTAGATGAGAACCGGATTAAATTCATTGGACGGCGCTGTCACACGGAACATGCTGCGATTTGCGAACAGGCTTACCTACAACATCACCGGTCGAAGGAATGAAAGGACAATGGGTCATATGAATATTAAAGACTAGTAAATGCTAAATGCTTTTACTTGAATTTTGCAATACTATACAAATGCATTTAGGCAATGCTGTACAAATCTGAAATAAAAGCATTTGCTAGTCTTTATTGATCTGGCCCTGGAACGATGAGCTTACACTGACTGTAAATTAACAATAGGGAGCGGTTGAGATCAGCGACTTATCACGGATCCTTATACGTATACGGATCGAAATGTACACAAAATTTGTCCTCTTTGTACAGAATTCTATGCGTATACGTATAAGGATCCGTGTTAAGTCGCTGATCCCAACCTCCTCAATAGGTACCTCAGCATTGCGAATAAACATTGTTAGATCAAAGTATCACATTCTTCAACCCACTGGCTCGTTATAATAAAAATCCGTCCTGTTTTGAGAGTTCAAGGTCCTCTTTTAAGCTGTCCTTTCGTCTTCTATCTCTAATGTGCATGACAACTACTATTAGTATCAACAAGGCAGCGAGAAGACTTGTAAAAGCACCGAAACAGTACACAACAGGGTACCAAAGAGTTTTGGAAAAGAGAATACCGGCCAGTGGCGGGCCTCCGAATTGTCCAATACCACATGATAGTCCAACCAGTCCCATCGCTGTCACCGTGTGTTTCGCTCCCAGCTGTTTGATTACAAAGCAATATACAAATGTTCCTTTAGCTCCGGTGGCAATCCCGAAAAGGCCGACCCAAAGTCCGATTAGATAGTAGCTATCGCCAGCGAATCCTATGCACAGGACGGATAGCATGGTGATGAAATTGGTGGCTGTAATCGTTGCTCTTTTATTGCTTTTGAACTTACGTACAGCAGCGGAGAAGAGGGAGAGGTAGAGTCTGCCGATAGTGGCTGTCGTTCCGTAGATGGAAAGGAGAAGACTCGCCCTAAACAAACTGTGTCCGTTACGATGGGCGAAATCTGGCAGCGTCGTCAACACGGAGCCGATTGTCATGTTACTAAGTATCTCCGAGAGAAGGACGATAACGAAGGCTTTGTTTCCTAAGATCGAAAGATGGTGGCACTTCTTCCACGGCATCATCCAACGAGTCCACGACCGCTGTGGCGGTGTCACGTCCGTTTCACTTTCACTCGTCGTGTACATAACATTGTTCTTCACGGCAGTATCTTTCTCTTCAACAACGACACTCATGAGCATTTCTTTTTGTTCTTCGGAATCGTCCCTGCTGATCGACACTGATAAACCACCCTTTTGACTCTTGTTTTTCTCTGTATTCGTGTACGTAACGCTCATCATGGAGAGAGCGCGGACGAGAACGTTGTTCTTATCCTTCGGCGGCCCGCTCAAAGCAGCGAAGACGCAAATGTTCAGGGCCAGTCCTCCGCACAGTAAAATTGCTCCACGCCATCCGTAAACCCCTATCACTAACCTGATGAGAGGTGGCAGTGCTAATACCCCAAAACCCATGCCCGATGTTGATATTCCCATTGCGATATCGAGACTTCGTTGGCAATCGAAATGTGAAGCAAGCATTCCTATGCTCGCGGTGTAGGCAATCGCGAAACCCGTACCTGAAAATATGGAAGGTAGAGATACATGCAATAAAAAATGTATTGTATTGTACTGGTTTGCACCGTTCATTGAGTACACAGACTTTGTATTTTTATTACCACTTCATACATGTCATATGAATATTCTTTGTGTTTAAAGGCATTTTCATCTTTTTTTTCGTTCCGCAGTTTGCTTCGACCCTATGAAACTTTTCCGAATCCCTTTGAAACGTTCAAACGTTTGGGACGGACCTAGTTCTATTGAAATGTCGATTTTATCATTTTTCAAGTTGACTTGTCTGTCCCTATAGCCTATAAACCTCTTGCTTTGAAATCACTCCCTTCTCAGCCAGGGGCCTGTTTCATAAAGTGACTTTAAGCTAATGGTACCTTTAACCAAATGGAAAATGCATTGAGTTAATGGAACCATTAGCTTAAAGTCACTTAATGAAACAGCCCAGGGCGTCACAACTTTGAAAGACACAATATATGGATGACGTCACATTTATTTCCTGCTTGGCTCTCTGTTTTGCCCATTTCCCCCTTATTTCTCTCATTTGCATTGATACATGTTTGTAGTTTAATAAATAATACATTGGCTAATTTTGTATGTCAATATCTTCAATCCACCTATCGTTGGTGTCAACAACCTCAGAGTGGGTACAAAGTCGATACTCACCACTGATGATTCCATACGTAAAATAAAGGATAACCATTGACGTGACGAAGCTGCTACCAGCCAGACCAATTGCAGATAGAAGAGCACCGACAATCACAGTCCTGCGGATACCAATTTTCGCTTCCAGCAGTCCTACCAAAGGAGCTGAAATGAAACAACAAAATCATGGTGATTAACGTAAGCGGCCAGAATGATGTGAGAGATACATTTTTCGAATGACGAAACCGAATGGTCATGGTTTCTATAGCCATGTCCTGATGCCTCGTTGAAGACGAGGAACGTTGATCCCTGTCACACAGGTGTGAAGGGAAAGAATGTCCTAGGAAAAACTGTCCAGGGAACAAAAGATCCTATTGTTACATTCTAATCTCTGACAATTGGTTTCTATACTCATGCCGCTTATTCTGCCATTCAACAATAGAAGTGGACACTTTTTACAGGGGGATACTTTTTACTGCTACACCTGTCCTTGGTCATTGGTGATTCTTCAGTTAAGGTAGATTCATACTTTGCGTTTTGCGCTTTGCGCTTGTCCGTTTCCTATGTGAGTGCGTGGTAGAAAAAGTAATTTTATTGTTGGTACCACACATAAACATAGGGAACGGACAAGCGCAAAGCGCAAAACGGAGAAGTATGAATTGGCCTTTATTGTCATTGCCCGATGCACTTCCATATCCAGAAAAATTGTTTTTGCCTTGTGGATGATATTCTCCACAATCAATACTACATGTACCAGAAAAAGTTAAAAGACTTTTTCCGGAATTTTTTTATATAGGGGGTGTTTTTACCCGACTAATACGCCTATTCTCTCTGATCACCTGAAGATCTTTTATTCATGTATATTGTTTACCTGATCTAAACAAAATGGCCTGAACATCTGCCTATACAGGTTTTGATGAGCAAGTCAAGAAGAATGTCGCAGTAGGCCTATTGATCTCTCTAGTAGGTTGATGTGTACATTTGATTTATGATTCAATAGTTCCGTGTAGTCGTTACTTTCGTGAAATATCGATTTGCCTATGCATTTCATGATGTTGCTTCCTTGCTTGGTGCTTCTGCACGTACTGTACGTCGAGTGTGGCCATGACCTGTATTGCTTTAAAATTCTGGTAGTGGTAGTAAACACTTATCATACAATGAGGTACACCTAAATCAAACATTAGGGCACTGTACGTGTGTACTTTTCATCATCCATGTAACGTTTTTTAATAATGGTCCTTGGCCGAGACGCTGAAGTGACAGAGCTATGTTTACAGGAAAGCACCGATGACGATTTGTTCATTTGCGATGACCAAATACTCTAATTTGGGAATACTTTGAAGCGGGTCAGGTGTAAACTGGACTTTTAACCTATTTCAGCGCTCGGTCGAGATTAGAAATTTCCCTTTGTCTCGATATCGCCTCCATGTGTACTTAGCATAATGGACACTGGGCCGGCGTGCATATAATTTTCTTGGGGTAGAATGGAAATATTCAAATATATTCTATTCTTGTAGCCTGAATCCAAATATTATTCAACCCGAAGACACTCAAAAAGATAGGTCAATATGTCGGTCCGCTGGCTCAAGTAGGCCCTTCAGGTTGCCCTGATCGTCCGAGGAAATGGTTGTGCAAGTCGGGTAGACCGATAATTCAACCTACCACGCAAAGTCGTTGGCATTCGTGCGCGGGAGTAATAGATTCGTGGCTGAGGAAACTCCTTAAGTTTTTACTGAAAATGCCCAACGCCACAAGGCCTAACTCAAGGCCTACATGCATTGAACCATCGTGTATCTACTTAAGGTACCTCCAGAGGTACCTTAAGATAAGGAGTGATTTGAGGGAATTTCCTTACCTTAGGACTGTTTATGCATACCACATAAGAAAAGCTAGGGTAATTCTTAGGACAAAACTTAAGAGAAATTCTTTGATTTAAGGGAAATTTTACACTTAAGATGTTTTATGCATACGGCCCCTGGTCTTGAAATCGATCAAGGCGTCGAAAGGAATTAGTGAAAGATTGCGAAATTGTTCATCTCTACTGTGGTCATTCCTAGCGCACACTGCAAGCGAAATGGCGAAGCGAAGACTATTTCGCCAAGCGATGAGCGCTGATCGCTCTCACTTTGCACACCAATGCGACATCGCTTGGCGAAATTGTCTCTGCTTCGCTTCGCCATTTTGCTAGTTTGCATGCGGCCTTAGGTAATCAATGGTTCTTTAGCGCATACTCCGCAACGTCACCGCAGCTTCGAAGGGAGGAGCGCTAAGAACCTCCGATATTCTCAAAGATAATTGTGGTGTCGGGGAACAACATAAAGGGTTGTGAACAACATAAAGGCTTGTGAACAACATGAAGGGTTGTGATTCTTGTAGCGATAGAATGATTATGGAAGAAGTTTTTTCCATGACTTTCTGCTCACGTGTTTTTCTACTCCTACACTACTCTCCTGACCCATTGTAAGACCTCCTGATCTTTGCCCCAGGCCATGTCTGAACAAATAATGCCGCGCATATTGATCGAGTGGATGTTTGACCAGTATAATCAAAAATATTTTTGGTATAGTTCTAAAAAGTCAGGGCTATTTATTTATACAATACGTCATGTGCTTATTATCATCTCGAAAATATTGCTGGGTTGTCCATTTATTCGTCTGACGACAATTTCTATTTGGCTATAAATGGCCTGACATCGACGAATACTAGCCTATAAAACTTCCTTTATCACAGAGGTGCACAGTTTTAGCATGGAGGTAGAAATACATGTATCTTAATTTAGTCATATTTATTTACACAATAGGTCATTTGCTTATTATTATCGAAAATATTACTGGGTTGTCAAAATTTATTGACAATTTCTATATTGGCTATTAAATGGCCTGATGACCTCGGCGTTTCCTTTGTCAGAGAGGTGTGTTTCAGACACAATCGAAATATTTCTGTATTGAGTGGCCTCGTGTCAACGAACCCGCAGGCTGTCAATCATGACGTGACATGATGTCAAACGAGATACATGTATCTGCCTGCTGCAGATTATTAGAATTATTATAAAAGACGATCACGAGATATGAGAAGTAATATTACATAAGAAATATAAGGGAACGATAAACGTCCTGATATCGCAAGGTCATGAAAATTAACCACCTAGGTTCTCTTTGCGCTCAAAATAATAGGGAGGTTTCGAGATCAAACGAAAAACGTAAACTTTACGACAACGTTATTTTTCATACTACACATTAACCAGATTTTATATTCGGTACAAAAATAACGTTGTCGTTAACGTTCACGTTTATCGTTTGATTTCGAAACCTCCCTAATATTAGGTGTACACTACGTACTGTACTTCGAAATGGCTTGGTTGAACTTCATGTAAAACAACTAACTACATGTACATGTATTCACACTGTTTAGTTTACTATGCCACCAAAAATGTACTAGGTCTATATGTACCTATATTTTTAATGCCACTCAACACTTCCTTTTTTTCGTCATAGCAATTTATTGGTCTAGGTGTGGTGTTTGTTTGGGGGAGGGGCTCTAAATTGACTTTACCGATGAAATAAGCTACGAGGAGCATGTTTAAATTTCATAGGTCTAGAATCTGAGGTTAAAGAGGAGATTATAGAACCTCATTCTGTGCTGACCCCCAACTATATTAGGGTTCAATCTTAAAGCGAAACAAAGTGGGTACAAAACTATTTTTACAGGCCACATACAATAATGATTATTCATTATGTACACATGTACATAATGATGAATATCTAAACAATTATGCATTCACCAAATCGGAGAATTAATCCCTTGGCCGAAAATGACCCCAAGAGTTGGGAAATAGCCAGCAGATCAGCTGATCTATTTCTAAGGGCCACTCAGCTGCTGCAAATTCGAGGCAAAATAGTTGCTTTTTATCAATATATATGTACTCCTAAAACACAGGTGTAATGACCTATGAGGACGTTTTTCCTCTCGACCATACCACTTCTGTCTAAAAACCACAGGGACCTGGCGAGGGGGGTTCAAACAACAAGTCAAAAGTACCAAATCCTCGAAAAATATGCATCACCGTTACTGAAAACATATCTCGGGATATGTAGTGCCAGTAGTGGTAGTGGTGCATTGTCAGTAACCCAATATTTTTCGAGGATTTAGTAATTTTGACTTGCTGAACCCTTCGCGCCAGGTCCCTGTGCTACAAACGACAGAAAGCAATGCTCCCCTCATCCTCCCACAGCAGGGCTTTGGTCTCGTTCCCCTTCATACACTCCACACAAATGTGTGAGTGGATGAAGAGGAGCGAGGTAAAAACCCCTGCTGTGGGAGGATGTGCTCTCCTGGACCCATATTCATAAAACTACTTAAGTCTAAGTATGACACTTATCCTTTGTTCAACACAAAAGATAAGTACATGTATCATACTTAGACTTAAGTAGCTTTATGAATACGGGGCCTGAAAGACTAATCGACATCACCATCAATTTCATGGATTGACAATATTTAAAATTTTAATACTAACCTGCAGCGTGACAAACGCCCGCATTGATAGATCCAATGATGCTCGTACTGCTCGGGCTGTTGCCGTAATAGTCAAGAAGTTCCACATAGAACACCCCGAAGCTTGACATTATCCCAACTGTCAGGAACATGATGGAGAAGCAACAAAATACAGCGATGTAAGACCTGGTGTTGCTGCTGGTCTTACAACAACGACGACATCCAGTGTCCTGTTTGTCCGAAGACGGAGCGTCTTCTACGTTTACACAGTGCATGATCGTTGCCTCTTCTGCTAGGCCTATTTCCCCATCGGGGTCATCGTCTTCTGCTCCGTGTTCCATTTTCGAGGCTACAGTATTGTTATGCTCTCTCATTGACCTACCAGTGTCGGTAGAGAGAAGGTCCAATTCGTATTTATCTTGTTCAACCAAGCGACAACAGTCCGTCTCAATCTCTCCAAAGTCAGACGAATGCACAGCTGTTGAGATTTCATTTCCGCAACTACATCTCTGGAGGTGTTTATCGTCACTGTCGGTAATTTGCCCGACATATGAATCCGATGGGTACTCATGATATCTGTCACAGCCTTCGCAGAGCGTCACATTGAACTCTTCTGAGAAATCACTCATAGGGACTCCCGAGTCGGCGCTGAGTGCATCACTGCTTAACTCTCCTTCTCTTCCGACGCCGTCCTGGAATTTTGCCGCACAGGTTTCCCTCTGGCACGGTACATCCGAAACACGAAGACCAAGAAGACCTGTCAATATCCGAGATGGCCCAAGGTCGGTGCAGTCACTGTCATTCGTTAGAGATGTGCATACGCTCATCATGTCGAGCTTGTTCGGGGTGCACTCGTCACATCCGCCGCATTGGCAAGAGTCGCAAGATCCCGCGAGTGTCGTCGTGGACGCGCCCCACGGCGACCACCTCGCCATCTCTGTTGTCTTCCTGTCAATATCATCCAACATGGTCGTGGATAAATATTATCCTGTCACGTCTGCTTTTCCGATCACTACTTTTCACCGTGTATAGTTTTATCAGTATCAACTCACTATATAAGTCATAAGGCCTGTATCGATTGCTCGCTTAGCTTGTTCTGATTGCAACGCACGCCACCAGCCGTAATATATAGGCCAAAAGTCTCACAAAATATAATAGTTCGGCGATATTCGCCATCTATCGCGGAACAATCCGGATTCGCAGAAAAATATAAAGGAAATGCGTTGTTATTCACGCGGGCGGGAAAACCCAGACATGCCAACATAACATAACAGAATACAATAACTGAGACTCGGAACTGTGTCACGGCTTCCTCAGGTTCTCGGCAGTGTCAGCTCTACCCCGAAAAAATCCTCCTGCGGGGCCGCATAACAAGCAGTAATCCAGCGAAGGGGCTCCATTCCAGGGCTCGTTCTTGATGTAGGTAAAGCAATCCTTCGTTGTAGGTAGGCTACAGAAGGCCTAGTAATTGGTCTGGCAGAGTAGCTAGGCATTTGTATCACAGGTATATACATGAATATGTGTAAACGATCGATCAGCTGACTTGCATGTAAGTGTAGGTAAATATTAACCAGCTGTTTCACATTGCAAACATCGTGAATTCGGTCAAATATGCCACCAAAAGGCACTTGTTACAAATCAAGCAGTACTTATTTTTGGTTATATATGTGGGCCCTTATACATTGTTATCCGTCATGATATAGGCCTACAAAAACTTTAGTTGCTAATTATGCTGTAGTTCATGTCCGCATTTTGTTTTGCGAAAACACTTGAGGAAATCAGGAACATGAAGTTCGATCTAGGGCAAGATTTTGGATCTAGGGCACCCCGGATTTCAGAAACGTTGCCAGGAGATTTTTTGTCTACGGTCGGTAGGGGCGCTTTCCGGGGGTGCGGAAAATGGCATTTTTAGCTCACCTGCTGGTGAGCTCTTACGGTGGTGCAGCGTCCGTCGTCGTCCGTTAGCAGGGCACGTTTCGTAATCGCTGGAGCTATTGATCTGAAACTTGGTACATATGTACCCCTAGGTCAGATGACCTACGACACCAAGTTTCGGTCCGATTCAATTCTTGGCTTTGCCACCAGGTGGCCAAAACCAAAAACACAAAAAGTGCAATAACTCCTGAACTAATGACTGAATCATCTCCAAATTTTTATCATAGGTGTATCTAATGGGGATACATAACATATATATAATTTTCTATCAAATTTAATAATTTAGCTACGATGTTGCACCATAACTCTTCGTGAAATTTATGAATTTTTTATATGAGCGGAAAATGAGGAAAATTGTCGAATAGGTGGAATTACATGTACATCGAAAACTGAATCGACCATCCCCCTGAACGCGCCCCTTAGGCCCCAGGGTCCGTTGTGGATAAAATATTTTTGGTAAAACACGTTTCTGAAGGATTCTACTCTGGGGTCAGATTTCCTCTATGATGTTTTCGCAAAACGACCCAAGGACACGGACTACAAAAGGTATTTGAAAAAGGGTAGTTATTAAGTACGGAACGGAACGGAACGGAATCGTGGTTGCAAACGGAATGTAAACGACGGACCGACCCTGTAAATGGAACGGAACAGAGCTAATCTTATGGATGGCGCTGTGCTGTGCTGTGATGTTGGGTTCGTTCTGTCATGTTGGTATTAATAAGCTCGATTCTTGTAGATACCATATATGGATTCTTGGGTCGTGTCGTTTACTTTTTTGGGGCAGTGTTTTGTGGTGGGTTCGATTCTACATTGGAGTTCCTTTTTGCCATTGGGATGGTGTATTGCTTCAGTGGTTGATTTGATTCTAGAGTTTTGGCGGTCACTCTGGTAGGGAAGGCCTACCCCATTCCAATAACCATAGTATAGAATCGAACCAACCACTAAAGCACTACCCCACCAGAGTAACCGGTAAAAGAATCGAACCCACTCAACTAAAGAATTGCCTTAAGTATAAGTTGGGCCAATAATGCCTGCGCCTTGGCCCACATTGTAATATACATGTATTTGTATAGTCATCAAAATTACCCATAGGTGGGGCAATATTGGCAAGACCATAGAGTTGAGCTCACCACAAACGTGATAGAACGAACCATCATAACAGCACGGCACTGTCCATTTGAAATGAAATCAAAGTAAATTTTGTTCCGTTCCAGTTTCAGGGTCAGTCCGTATTTTACATTCCGTTTGCAACCACGATTCCGTTCCGTTCCGTTCCGTTCCGTTCCGTACTTAATAACTACCCATTTGAAAAATAACACAAGCCGCCGCTCAAAATACAGGGGAATCCCCATCCGTGCATTAATGTCGTGGAAATAGGTTAGACATCCTGTTGTGCGGCTGGTAAACAATTTTGTTCGTCGAAATCATGTTTGTGAGGAATTACCCGATCCATGAAAAGTCGCATTCATTTGCCACATTATAATCTTTACCTGAGTTTGTTAAAAGATGCAAACGGACGGTCAGGACCAGAACCTGTCTGAATTCGAGGCATACTGATTTGAAATGTCCAACTATACAGCAGATTTCTGACAAGAAAATAAATGCCAAACTTTATTGATCGATTGCAAAAAAAATGTCGACGTGCAGTGATGCTAGCACAGGCGCGTGTCCAGGATTTCGAGCAGGGGGTCCAGGGTCGGGGGGTCGTCGAGGGAGGAGCCGGAGGGGAGCGCGAGGGGGTGTTCCCTCTCGCGTAGGAAATTTTGTAAAATCTGCACATAAAGACGCCATTTCCCAGCATTTCAGCCTTGAACATGTCTTGACTGCATGAGTGGACGTGGTCGCATCGGCCACACCCAACAACGGGATACCTGATGGGCTATATCAGAGCAGGGATCCGAAGTTTCGAGAACCCGCTAGACCCTTCACCTAGGCTACCTGCCCCTCTCCCTGTCATTTATGCTCCCTTGAAGTGATACGGGCAAAAAAATCTATGACCTGCGCGAGCAGGGGTCCGGACCCCCTGGACCTCTCTGGACACGCTAGACCCTTCACCTAGGCTACCTGCCCCTCTCCCTGTCATTTATGCTCCCTTGAAGTGATACGGGCAAAAAAATCTATGACCTGCGCGAGCAGGGGGGTCCGGACCCCCTGGACCTCTCTGGACACGCGCCTGTAGCAAAGTGCGCACCATCGTGGGCGACGATAATCGCAAATTCAGGAATATTTTGTCAGACTGGTATCTGAATACTTTGTCCAAAATATTGTTTGAAAGAGGAAACTTTGATTGTTGTGTCGACGTTGATGTTGTGATCACAACAAGAGGTCAATGATGCAAATCTCCCATAATATCTGGTGAAGGAATTAACTTACTCCTCGTGGTTGCTTCGTGAGACTGAACACCAGGTAGTCAGGTATGGGCGGTTATAACCGCAAATAAAGACGTTACAAAATAAAGACGTTTGTTGTTGTCATATTCTCTGGACGTTGTGGTGATCTCGAGTCGTAGCTAAGAAAGACGACAGATGGCGCTGCACTTTCTCTAGACGTTGTGGTGATCTCGAGTCGTAGCTAAGAAAGACAACAGGTGGCGCTGCACTTTCTTTAGACGTTGTGGTAATCTTGAGTCGTAGTAAGAAAGACGTAAGATGGCGCTGTATCCTTCGTAACACTTCGGGTGTTTTCGTCACTCTTCGCTGACACGCCACCTTACGTCTTTCTTAGGTACAACTCAAGATCATGTGAACGACTGCAGCGCCATCTGTCGTCTTTCTTAGCTACGACTCGAGATCACAACAACGTCTAGAGAAAGTATGACCAACGATGTCTTTCTTTTGCAGCGCCATCTGTTGTCTTTCTTAGCTACGACTCAAGATTACCACAACGTCTAGAGAAAGTGCAGCGCCATCTGTCGTCTTTCTTAGCTACGACTCGAGATCACCACAACGTCTAGAGAAAGTGCAGCGCCATCTGTTGTCTTTCTTAGCTACGACTCGAGATCACCACAACGTCCAGAGATTATGACAACAACAAACGTCTTTATTTTATAACGTCTTTATTTGCGGTTATAACCGCCCATAGTCAGGCCTCATTGATCGCCTCCAAAGCTTTCCTGAATGGTTGATAAAAGTCATCGAATAGGCGTCGAGCTTTCCACCACATTTTCGCAATGTTGTCGTTGAAGAAGGCGTGATGCTTCTGTTTCAGCAAGGATGATATCATGGCCATGACGTCACCGGGCAACTGATCTGAACAATGCTGAATGAAAAGAAAGATTACCAATCGAAGGGGCTGTTCTTTTTCGTCAGTTGAGGAACCTGAGTTGTGATCCTCGAGAAAATGGAGAAAGCTATGAAGCTGCAAATTGCAGGGATTATTCTGTACAGCACAACAAATAATCCCTGCAATTTGCAAGTGCATAACTTTTTCCGTTTTCCCAAGGATCTGCGAGAATGGTGCTTTTTTCATTATGGTAATACATGTACCCTTCCAATACACATATGATCACCAGTTGTGGCAATTTCTTCCAAAACAGATGTATCGGATCCATCGTGAATTCTGAAAAGTGCGGAAACCCTGTTACATCAGTATTTATTTGAAGGCCCCATACATGAACACGTACGTTACCGAAAAACGTGTGCACTTTTGTGCTTACCCCATCCCGAGATCCAAATGTCCCCAAGAGAAAAACAAACTACATGTATACATATACATGTACATGTACATGTACATGTACATGTAGCTGCCCTGAAGAACAACTGACTTCTCCAGTGTGGAAGTCGCAGGGGCCATAATTCACCCTCGACAAACCTGACCAAGGATCTTTTTCATGAAAAGTTCTCGTTATAAACTTCACGGGGTTTTGTGAATAAGGTCCCTGGTTTGTTGATCTGACAATATTAGCGAGGTTTCGCAAATCTGACGAAACACGAAGTACGAAATACGAAATTGGACTTCATTTCCATCGACGTAATGTATTTCAGGAGATGGTTGGTACCATAAATATCGCCTCCTGCAAGAGCGACTTTTAGCGTATGACGTTAGACCGATTGAGTTACGGTCTACATGTATATCCGGGATGTATATTAAACTTTGAAATTTATCTTTCGTTTCCACTTCGTAGATACGAAGTGGAAATTTAAAAATTAAAGATGCACCACAAACTTTCTCGGTCTTACATGATATGCTAAAAGACTGGCGACAGGGACATTGTGGTAGCAACCATCTCCAGAAAAACATTATGTCCTGGAAATGAAAATGAATTTCGTATTTCGTACTTGTTATGTGTTTCGTCGGATTTGCGAAACCCAACTATTGACCTGGCAGTCGATGTGCCTGATATTTCAAGGTTGGCCCATGGCCTATGACATTATGGACGTCCAGAAGCACTGTTTTGTTATAAATTGTTTCAGGAGCGTTCTCATTAAAACTTTCCGACAAAGAGGAAATTCCTAGTGCATTTCACCATTAATAGGGAGTTTTCGCAAATCTGACGAAAAACGAAGTACGAAATACGAAATTGGACGTCATATCCATGACGTAATGTATTTCAGGAAATGGTTGGTACCACAAATATCGCCTGCTGCAAGAGCGTCTTTTAGCGTATGACGTTATAACGACAGAGGTACGGTGTGTATTAAACTTTGAAATTTATCTTTCGTTTCCACTTGGTTGATACGAATTGCAAATTTAAAAATTCAAGATGCGCCATAACTCTTTCGATCTTACATGACGTGCTAAAAGACGCANGATATGACGTCCAATTTCGTATTTCGTACTTCGTTTTTCGTCAGATTTGCGAAAACTCCCTAATACATGTAGGCCTACGACAGATCTACGCGGCTAGCTCCACACAATGCTTTCATGCCATAAAGAGTAATCTGTGAGCAATTTTGTTGTTATCAGCAAAAATGAAAAAGTATAGACTTAAACACAATCGACAGGTCAGAAATCGAGTGTTTTCCCATTATCCTATTCTGTAATCAACCAATATACCGAGTTCGTGGAACATTCATTGGAAGAATATCATACATTTATATTGATATAAATCAACAGAGTGCTTTTTTATCTATTCCACGAAGAACTAGTTGTAGGTATGGTCGCCAGTCTGGTTTCATATCAATGACCCGACGGATTAAGCTGTGCAGATTTCCCTTTGAGGTTGAGTCCCCAGCCTAAAACACCATCCTGAGAACATCAGGGCTTCTTAGCGCTGGCTCCCTTCGTGACGAAGGGACGAAGGGAGCCCTGGGGTCGATTTCACAAAGGGTGTTTAAGACGTAGACGCGTGTAACTTCACTAAATGCACGCACTTCCACCATGCATTTGACGAAGTTACACGCGTCTAAGTCTTAAACACCCTTTGTGAAATCGACCCCCTGCGTGAAATCGGCCCCTGATGTTCTCAGGGTACACCCTAACACCGGCAAACCAAACGGAAACTGTGGGCCTTCGCAGCAGATAATTTCGTCAAATTTCATTTTCAACTTTGGCCATCCCCACGCAATCACTACTCCTTTCTACATTCTTTGCCATTTAACCCACTGT
>NMRB01000294.1:0-18856 GCA_002633025.1 Notospermus geniculatus
ATAAAGTAGCCGGCGCATGTTATCTTAGTAGACGGCGATCCCGCCGGTCGCCGGCGGGATTTGAAAGCCCTGTATACTGTCTAACTGAGGCGGCGTTCCACCCTTTCTTTGTTCCCTTCACGTTCTCAGCGAACTTTTTGTCAGCGAACGTCTTGCTATGCTGCAGCGTAAAGTGGCGTTGGGCTGCAGCTCGACTTTTAAATCGCTCACCATCCAGCACACAAACGAAGGGACATTCCTTCGGCTGGAGATGGTCATCCAACACATGTTGGATCAATACATCTGGCATGGCTTTTCTGTGGCAGGTCAAGCATTGGTGCGTGTGCATGTTGTCATGATATCTGGATATCTGGTTGACATCGGGTGGCTGCAATCAGTTGACTTTTTATATATGCACTATATTGTTGCATAAATATATAAAGTGATTATTTATGATTATGTTCCAACAATATTTGGGGTGCAAGTGCACTCCAATAAGCAGCCTAAACCTGAATACAGGAAAAGAATGTGTTAAAAAACTTGTAAAAGAAGGGCTCGGTTTACAGCTCTGTTTACAGCATAAACCGAAACAAAGACAACTTCCTTATAACTGATTTGTTGTATATTTTTGATGAATAAGCTCGACAAGTTTCCACAACCACTCATAATCCGTGTTCGACTAGTTCAGTTCCACTTTCAGTTTGGACAACACCATTCCAGTTTCAGTTCGGATAACCAGTTCATTTCATCTTCTTGAGAAATCTCAGCGCATTACTGCATTTGCTGTTCATCGTCTCCACGATCTTTTTCTCAAGTTCCTTGCGTTCTTTTCCTGAACTTGGGTTCATCATGTCAATTACATACGCTGTAATGTGATAAATGATGAGGAACATATCAGATATTTTAAGAACATTTATCTGAAATTCTATTGTAAAAGCTACACCATCGCATCTTACTTTCTCAAAAATGTCCTTCCTTAAACAAGTGAACTGTACCTACCTTTTATTGCAGGTCCNGATGGATTCCCTATCACAGGGAGACAGCAGCGGTAGACTTGACACGTTTGACTGACTCTGAGCGGGCCTAGGAGGCCTACTTGGCCGAAATGTTTGTAAATTGGGCTATCTTGAGTGCACTGATAGACAGCATAAAATGATGACGTCATTATAATGTTCGACTATTCTTCGACTGTGTTTTCCTGGTCGGACTTTGTTTTCTACCGTGTTTCTAAACTGTTTAAAAACTCATTTTTGTTTTGGGTATGTTATGAATTGTGTTTTTCTTTATAAATAATCTTCAACTTTATTTTCTATGTTCCTGATTTGAAATTTCTTCCGACTTTGTTTTTTGCTAACTTCGATTGTGTTTTTTACGTTTCTGATTTGAAATAATTCTTCTGACTTTGTTTTTCGCTAACTTCGATTGTGTTTTTTGTTCCTTACATTTTGAAGCAAACGGCGTGCCATACAACCATACGATTCTACGAAGTTATCGTCACTAGTTATCGTCTGAATCATTACCTACAATTTCATCAGCATTCTCTCCTTCACTATTGCTGGCATTCACTACAAAATCCGTGAAACGGAACGGAACTGTCATGACCCCCCACGGCCATTGGCTGGCCGCCATTTTGTTTGTTGTCCTCCCGAGTGCTAATTCCAGAGAAAAATTAGGAATAAAATCTCTACATTTGATGACATGCGATACTTTTATTTGAAAATTATGCGGTTATTCATTTAGGTCATTTAGGCTAAATGACCTAAATGAATAATTAGGTCATTTAGGCTAAATGACCTAAATGAATAATTATTACATTCGTATTCAGTGATAATTCTGTTGTCCATTCAACTTTTCATTGATGTTTTTGAAAAAATCGGCCGGTAGACTTTTCTGCACATGCCCAAAGCCGAAAAAATCGGCCTGTAGACCCTACAGGGTTAAGGAGACCAAGGGATTGGCGGGAAACTCTTCTTCTAGAATTAAGTGTCCTAGAAATAAAGGACCTTATGGCATCAGCCAATGAGGCACCGGCAAACCTAATCTGCGATGCGGTGCTGACTATCAACCAGGTCAGAGCTGCGTCATTGAAAGCGAGGCTAACATTGTTTTCCAATTAATTCTGAATGGCACACCCAGTTTCTAGGCCAAATATAACTAAAACAGTGCACTCAATTTCTAATTAATCCATAAAGTTGATCATTTTTGGGTAAACAACATGTCAATGTTCGACGTCATGGGTTGTGAGTGACGCATTTTTAGCTCACCTCTGTGAGGTGAGCTGCTCCCATGGTGTGTCGTCCGTCGTCGTCTGTCGTCCGTTGTCGTTAACAGGGGTGGCATGTTTCTAAACCACTTGGGTTACAAACTTGAAATTTGGTGTACAGGCACCCTATGGTAAAAACTATCTCTGGACCAAAACTTAGCGCTGATGCTTGTACACTCTGGCCTGTAGGGGGCGCTTTGTGAAAACCTTCTTCCGGCCATATCTCCTGAACGCTGTTAGCTAGAACCACGAAACTTTTATGGTGGGCTCCTCTGATGAGACTTCATCACATAAATCCCGGGTTTTTGATTTGGCCTACTTTTCAAGGTCACAGAGGTCAAAGTTCAAAATTCACTGTTTGGTGGCACATTTCATGGCTATATGACATGTAACGTTGTGATTTTGTGTGAAGATATATCTTGGCACCCTGCACAAGTGCACCAAATTTCAACCCGATCGGACTTCAAATATGGCCGCCAGGAAGCCATCTTGGAAAATGGACTTTGACCCACATTTNGACTTGACACGTTTGACTGACTCTGAGCGGGCCTAGGAGGCCTACTTGGCCGAAATGCGCTGTCATCCGCCATGTTTGTAAATTGGGCTATCTTGAGTGCACTGATAGACAGCATAAAATGATGACGTCATTATAATGTTCGACTATTCTTCGACTGTGTTTTCTGTTAACTAATAGTTATATATATTCACTGCACATCCCTCCGACGATGTCTGGAAGATTTCGTAAATCGCCATGTTGATCATCTGATCATGTTGATGATGGAAAACGCAGAAAACTTAGGCCTAGGCCTAGCAATATTTTAAATTTATGAGATTCCTGGCATAATATTTACAGTGCGTTGGTGATGAAAAAACATATCGTCGTGCGTATGTCGCACTGATCATGTGGAATGTGGCATAATGTATTCAGTAAATGAGACGACACGGAGAAGGCGAGGTCCATATAGAAAATACACTGTGCTGAACAGCAGTGCTGTACCCCCATCAACTGCCTGGTATCATCGTCGACGCAACAAAGTCAAATTCGTTGACGCATGCGACAACGCCTTTGTTATTTTCCGCCGCACTGCACACAAACAAAGGTTTTGACGCATGCATTGCCCTATCGCAAGCGAATCGTGTCAGGTGTGTCCCTACCCTAAGCTGCTTGAAGGCCGCAGCCATCGCACTCAAAAAAGGCATTTCATCTATCGGTTCATCCGCAGCCATCTTTGCAAACTTGGATGGAGGCTCCTTGGATTCTCGCATGAGCTTAAAGCTGAACTGCATGAACGAAAAGCCCCCATGCGACGAGCAAGAGAAATGCTAACGCCCTGCAAACACCTCAAACGAAGGCTCAGAACATGATAGACCCCACGATCCCAGGAGGGCGCCACCTTATTTGCCTTCGAGCTGTCAAGGTGTCAACATCCTTTAACCAGCGGTAATAGATTAAGGCCAACCAACGAATGGCGCCTCTTGAGAACCGTCACAGCCGGAACAACCATCACTACACCTGGAAGCAAATAGAAATATACCAAATAATTGACCATGAACATACCCGAAACCGAACAAACCCCTATACCTTTTTCCTCACCAGCACTCATAAAAACTACCGAGCGGAACAAACCCGCGTTTACTCACAAACGGCCGTTACGTAACCCCTACCCATGCAGTGCTTGACACATGCCTTTCCCACGTACATACAACGGCGCCATACTCAGTCCTATCCCTTCAGGACCAAATATTCCATGTACCACCCAAAAGCATGCCAAGAAAATTCGTTCTCCTCTAGTCAACGCAGGCCCCAAAACTAGGCCGCATATACACCAAGCCACTGAACTGCTATACATATAATAGCGCTAGGCCACCATATCCACCACCATTCCAGGAGCTACTCCGGCTCTCTTCTACCTTTTCATTCCCATTTTCCTTCCTTCATAATCCATTATCACCTTTCCATTTCCTCATACATCCAACCATTTCCACGTTTTATCCTTCCAATATAACCATATCATTGCCTCTCTACCTTAAATTCCGGGAAATATACGAGCAATACCGAGATATTTACCTTCCCGAAGAGCCCGACAAAACACGTCCGTTCTCCCGGGCATGAAAAATACGAGTGAGGTCACCTGATCGTCACGTGGTGACACTTAGCTGGCAACTAGTGACTTAGATAGAGGTACCCCAGATCACCTCTAACTTTAGCAGCCAACCTAGTATGCAACTAGGCCTAGCAACATATTATGAACAACACTTGGAAGTCAACTAGGGATAGTAGCCAACTACAGGCCAATTTAGTTGTCAACTATGCTTAGAAGCGTTTTATGAATGTGGCCCCTTGAGGGGAATATTTCCTGTTATTGCATCAGACTGGACAAGGGCCTCTCTGGGTGACAGTTTCTCGTCTGGCTTGGTTGGGCAAGTTGACTGGTGCTTCGCAATAGACTTCTTCACCGTAATCCACTCCTTACAGTGAAGACACGGTCAAAAATCCTTCACACGAATATCAGGTGGCCCTCGAAGTATCAGCAGTTCACCCTTTTTTTCATCCATTACATGCTGGTTGTGAATGTGGTCACCTTGATTTCTAAGAAGTGCCTTCAAACGGTTACATTCTGCCTGCTTTGCTTTTTTCACGTCAATGTTTTTCTCCTCTTTGATTTTCCAAAGACAAGATTTCCTTCACTTCTTTTTGGTCTTTGTGAATCCGAAGATGAGTTTGAATGTTGCTGCTCAATTTTTGACAGAATAAGCGCTGTATTACAGCACTGTTGTATCACAAGCACCAACAGAAAATTCTACTAAAAGAACGATATTGAATGGAGATTCCGAGTCCTCTGAGTTGTAATGTCACATGCTGAATAAATATTCAGGCACAGGGCAATAGCTGCCCCATGGATCTAATGAATGATGCCATAAGAAAGACATTCCTGGTTTAAAAAATCCATGGAACTTTTAGACTATCCTCAACATGTGTAAACTTTTATTATTAATAATGGAATCTAAATTTTGTGTAATCAGTGGAGTATCACTTTAAACTAAGCGATGCAATGTTTAAAAAGACGAAAAAGACCACCTGTGGGGGTAGCTTCACTCAATGAATGCATGAATAAAGTTCTATTTTCAACGCACGCACACATATTTATTTCTTGATGCGAGTTTCGATTCAAAACATAGCAGGCTGACATGAAAATATGCTCGGTACAGATGGTTTGTGTTGGTGGTCGACTGAAAGATACAAAAGGGAAAAGATCCTACATGTAAGAATACACCTCACTTCATCATGTTGAATGAAGACATTACAATACAAGCCACATGGCAGGACATCGACAGGTGCTGCCACTACTCAATCACATGGTGAAAATTTGGACATGACCTGTAGCCCAATTCAGGCTCCCAATAACTCAAAATACACTGATCTTCAGTTCTAAAACAACTACAATGTATAGCCCTGTTAGGCAACTCTGACATGAAGAAAAGCCTACGAACTGGCCCCAAATACTTCGAATTGCACATGACCTACATTCATCAGAATCTGCGTCCATGATGAAGCGGCATCGCCAAAATGTTACACTTTCAACAGGCAAGAACTCTCATAAACACCTCCTTTGAGGTTAATTAAGTACGGTACACTTACAAAACAGTGGTCTCTTATTCGTTTGGAAGAAACCCACAAATAGAACTTTTAACGAGTGATGCATACCGGTATACAAGCGGTGGATAAAAAATGAAGACACCACTGGCGCGACCGCATCATGCCGTGGTTGCAAGCTGTAAACAACATCCGGGACATCCGGGGAGTACACGGGAAAATGCACACGGGAAACTTTCAATAGCCAACACCACCCATAACATTAAAATGTTTTCAGGGAATTAAGAATTGCCCCCCGGATATTAAAATTACCAGAAGAGTTAAAATGGACCCCATCTTTAAGATGTCAAATAGATTTATGGTGATGACACACTATGACTATGAGGTGGACTTTTCCCTTAAGTTCACTCGGAGGAGCAAATTGGCCTCGTGCACTTCACCATTATAAAAAGGGGCATTTTTGCCGAGGCATCAAGGAGCAAATGATCACCTTCTGGACACCAAAGGTGTGCAACAAATGATCAGGATAGGCAAGAATTTCTTGAGCGATGTGCTCGGGATCCACAATGCGACGTCTCCCAGAAATATCATTGCCTCCTATCTGAAGAGTAAAGATAGTGGGTCTCAAATTGTTCAATGTCTGAACAATGCATGAATTCAACCACACATCTGGTGGACCTTCAGACACCCTATCCCCCAAAAAATTGACGTTGCAATTTAATTGGAAAATTACTTAGACCAGGATTATCTATATTTTCTTTGAAGTTAAATCGGTGCTGACTGAGGGTTGAAGGATCTGAAATAAATTCCTTCATCCTCCTCACAAAGCTTTGTCACAAAACAAGGACTTGAGTATCACCCACACTTGTGATTCAAATATGTACAATTTTATATACAGAACTATTCACAACACCACTGCGATGACAGCTTCACGTATCAAATAAGCCAGTTCCAGACTGGCTCTTTTAATGTGGTATTGACGAGTCCGTCTTCTGCTAGACATTGTCTCAACATGGAAGTAGTAACAAGGTGATAGAAATCACTATTTTCATCTTGACCAGCAAGAAAAGATCATGAAATAGGTCAACATAGGTCGCATTGTAGCAGGAGGTACATTTGCAGGCTGCCTGTTAGCACCACGATGTCCACAATTTTGGCAACTGCTTTCGTCGATATCAGAAGTACGTTCTTCCTCTGACTGGACTTCTGCCGATATCCACACACGAGTATAGGGCCACTTCTCCGGTACACGCTTCGACCCACAGGCTACCGAATTTTACAAGCCTGAGGGACAAGACGACGGCTGGCACGCATTGTACCAGTAAACAGAGTATCGGCTGATGGTATCAGGTATTTACAAATCGCGACATTGGAATACCAATTGCCCGCTGTGAGATGGTATCCTTTATTCAGTAGGTTGGTTTCACCATTGCCCTGATCTCCATGTAGCAAAGGAAGAACTAAATTGTCAATCCTGGTGAATCTACCTGCGTAACAATTGGACTATGGAGGGAAAACTAAACCTCCAGATGGCTCTGCTGTACTATTAGTAGGTGCTGGCAGCCAAAAAATGAAAGTTATCTGATGATGATTTTACTATGCTCTGTGTGTTGCTCTTGCTATCCCAAAGACTCACAGGAAATTTCATGCAATTATCTCGAACGGTTTCCGAGATACGCACAGTTATAGGTACCCCATTCAAGCCTCTGGGGTTGGAACTCATTTCGGAGCACATTGGGGGGTCAATAAAACACAAAATACATACATTCACATAGGTTTATTGCTATTTCCAAGTCTTTTCTACACCCTAGTACACAGATATTAAGTTTCAGATACATTAGACAACTAGTTTTTAAATTATAGCCATTAAAAAATGAAAACTTTTAAGGATTTGCTGGGGCACAAATTGGCCGAGGTGGCATTTTCATATGTACATATTTTAAAAAGGAAAGCTTAAATCACCCCCAAAAGGCAATTTTTCCAGTCTACAGGTTAAAGTAAATGATCCTATTTTTTTCAAGACCACAGTTTGTTCAATTTCTGAGGTATAAGGCTCCAAAAATGCCTCCAGGCTCAAATTTGCACCGCGGAAAAAAATGTACCGAAAATGCAAAAAGTGCCGATTTTTAAAAGGCTGTTACAAATTCAATATTCAAGCAAATAACCTGAAACTTTCACTCTTAAGGTAATATGACCCACTGAATCCATTGCAATCATCAGTTTCAAGCTATCTATCACAGTTTTTGCTTTATGGCCAACATGAGAAAGTGAAATTTCATGAAATTTGAAAAACGTCATTTCCAAAAAATTGCCAAAATAAAAGATTTTCCAAAGAACACATACCAAATCCATCATTTCATATGTAAAATGACCTACTAAATCCAGTAACACAGTCTATTTTTTAAAGGGACATTATCATTAGCGAATTAATGTAGCCCGATCCTTTCAATAAACTTCATTATAACAAATTTTGCAGTTGAACCACCTTTCTTACGTAGCTAACATTAATGTTGGCTAATTTGTACCTCAGGTTTAGCGCCGATGGAGGCAGCCATTGCGTAATGCGATATGACGTAGCTCCGGCTCACTTGTTTACGCCACGGTGACGCCACGACGTCACTCATCGGCCTTTAACCTCAGATTTGTGCAAAAAATGGTAGAAATGGCATCCGATTTCAGCTTTTTTTACTGTGTCTCCAATTTGTACTGCCTGCAGGTTCCTCACGTATCCTTCGTCACTGAAATGGTTACTGCACAAGCGATATTTGTCGCCATTTCTACCTCGCTCCACCACGTCCACTGCTCTAACGACGTGACGTGACTATGGTCATGACGCGCGGTGAGCCGGTGCTACGTCATAATGACGCGAGATTTATTGCGAGGCCTGGAAAAAAGCGTCTGCTGCCAGGAGAATGGCTGCCCCCACTCGAGGAAAACATTCTTATTCAAAGTCAAATTTTTCAGTGGTGTATTGGGGAATTGTCTTGTACTTTGTATTATCACTACAAATGAACCATGCAGAATGTACAGTCTTGTTCGTATTAATATCAACACCTATTATCTCAAATATCTCATAAACCACCAAACCAATTTAAATGCGGTTTTCTGCATAAGGTCAGAAATCTTGTTGACTACAACTCGGCATCAATTTTTTTGCACAAGATTCACTTCTTCATTGCGTAATCTGTCATTGAAAAAAGGTCCAAAAAAAAACTTTTTTGTTTCTGGATTTTTCACCAAAATTCCTTGGCTAGAATGAAGTTATGCCAAAATAAAGGTGATTAAGCAAGTTACTGTCAAAATACGTCGTTTAGTTTTTGAGAAATTGACGTTTTTGTAAACCTATATCAACACCACTTGTGTTCCACTACCAACAACTTATGAGACGGCCCCTACATAATAATGCAAACCATACACCATGCATGGGTCACTGTATAGGCAGAGATNCGAGGGGGGTGTCCCCCCTCGCCCGAAAATTTTTTTGCAATCTCTCTCATCAGACACGCGATTTCCGTGCATTTCAGACACAATAACTTACCTGATTCCCAGCTAATATATTCGGTATTATAAGGTCAGTGCAATGCAAATCGGCGTGGTCAGGCAAAATAAACCTCAATGAAGAAAGAGAATTCATGAATTTGTCACTGATCACATTGAATGTGCTGTTACACTCAGCTTTTCAAAGTCATTTTAGCTTATCCTGCGCGTCTCACCGGACGTGCACTCTGCAACTACGTGTATACATTGTAGGCCTACGTGCAAATGGTGTGTATATATCGACTAGCGACCACAACGCCGTTGTCAACGGCATCAGTCTCATCATTCGTAAACACTTCGGGCCTTTCCGTCATCCTTCGGTATGCCTACGGATGCTCCGTGTTGAGAATACCATCAGTTTCAAGAGTGGACTGTCAATCAACTCAGTCAACTTTATATCTTGGCCAATCAAACGAGAGAGATTGGAGATAAAAGAAACCGGCAACACGTCAATCAACCAAAGTGGGCTGATCTAGTTCCGCCCCCATTTGCGTACTTGGTTTTAATCAAGTGCCGGTCTGTGGAACACGAGGAAGAACAACAACAACATTACTGGCAGCAGTATTTTTTCTTGATTGTGAACATAAATAAATGTTACAATGAAGCTGAAGCAAGTGTTAGTGTCTTCACTCACTCTCCTGTTTTTTTCTTCAAAATGATAGGAGCTGTCGGTCAGTTGACCAATACTGGGTGGGTGTAACTACGGCCCACATCAATAGCCAGCGTACCAGTTCCTGCATGATTGAGTACCAATCAGGCGAATTTTCTTTTGCATTTTTGGTTTGCTAGAACTTTGACAATAAACGAAGCTGCCTGCTCCTGCTGAACATGTTGGTCAATCGACAAAAATAATGATGGTTGGTTGCCACGCATCATCATTCAATCGGAATCCACTTCGATCGTGGTCGCACTGGCCACGCTGGCATGACTGGTCGACGGAGCTGGGAAAACCATCGTTATTTGTCGATTGGCCAGCTTATTCCATCGTTTGGCCACCGCCTCCACCTGCTGGTCGCTAAGTGCTTGAGGGCCCTCAATCGCCGTCCACATGAGTGCATTTAGCGTATCCTGGGCAAGCTGGGACCTCAGGTTTGTTTTTATTCGTTTCAGCGCACTGAAACCTCGTTCACAATCTGAAAAGAATGGAAATAAGCTTTTCATACTTCAATTTATTCTCTCGGCGATCGGAAAACATTGCTCTTATCACGTACCTGCAGTCGAAACCGGCACAACTAGAACTGCCGATGCAATTCTCTGCAAGTTAGGGTACACATTTTTGTACCCAGGCTTGGTGAGTTCAATAAGGACATCGTTTGTATCATGGAGGGTGCACCGCAGCTGGGTAGAAAGTAGGGCCCGGAAAGCAATCCACTCTGTGAGACAGACATCTGGCTGGATGATCGACTGGTAGTGGTCAGTAACTACCTGCAATGAACAAAATACACGACGTCGACGCTCTAAGACATATTCAAATTAGATTGTTTAGTTGTGAAAACGAACAATCTCGTTCCCAGATCTACCTCATCCGAAGGTATCTCTGGCAAGGGCTACGACCTGACCAAAATTTCTGGTCAACCGCTGGCAGCGTGCCAAAATGTTTGTTTCACACAATATTTCGTTCTTCGATGGCTGAAAAACATTATATATGCCTAAAAGGCCATTTAATACTCCCAAAACACGAAGTTATTTGAGTATTAGAGCAATTTCAAACGAATAGTTAGCATGGTTTGTTGCGAACATCATCGCGGCCTCGGCGTGATTCGCCTCAAAATTAGTAGATTGCGCATGCGCAGTATTCCTGAAGTCGTCAGCCCTTTCCAGTGGTGTTGTAGGAACGTAAACCCACTGGGGACGAGTTTGGAAAACGAAGTCAGTTGAAAGTTTAGTACATTTCTCATGTTTATAACTGACTGCTGTTGCTGGTACCTCAAGAGATTCTTCCCCATATCCGTCTAGTGCCGTGGCATTAGTGGGAACTTCACGGGGGTCCATGATTGACATCGCACTGAAGACGCCGACATCGGGGAATCTGTCCATGATGTTTTCGATTAATGCCTCGATGAATTTGTCATGGACCTAAAGAAGTGATAAATGCGCCAGAATGTGGATGCATAAAAATGTACTAGGTCACGCCAGGTCAACATTTACAGATACTTCCAATGTGAATGGTACATATATCATTACAAACAAGGAGGATAAAGAAGTTTTATTGGTTCGAAATCTGAAAATACGGCGATGACGGATGGGGTGTGCTGCGCGCGGTTGTTGCGTTTTTTCTGAAGGCACGGCATTTTTCACCTTGACTTTAAAATACACAAGTTCCATTTCAGTGGGAATTTTCATGTCTGGGGACGCGACATCCTTCAATTCTTGGTAAGCTGTTAAATGGAAAAGATGATTACTGTGTAGCCGACAGTTTTAACTTTGGATACTCATGAGTGCGACAAACTGGCACTATACCACAACACTTTTGTGACACAGAAAATGTAGCAAAAAACTCACCCGTTTCAATTTTCTTGAAATTCTCTCCTGGCGTGATCAGTCTAGCCCTCAAAATATCCAGGGTGGTGTTGACATGGGTCTGTATCATCGCAAAATTCATAGATGATTCCTGAAAACAAAATGTTTTTCGGGGGAATTGAATAAACGAAGAACGTAGATAGAAGTGTACCTAGTTGGCTATATTTGAAAATACCGACCGTGTGTGGCATACTCGTTGCACAACAACACTTTACCTGAAAGCACCGTGAGAGACAGGACAGCTGCGGCAAGATGTCAAGCATCATATAGAGACACGCGACAAAGCTCCATTCTCCCACAAGTTTGTGAAGCCCAAGTGCTTTTGCATCATTTCTTTCGGCTGCCTCTCGCTGCAGGCTGATGATAACAGCTGGCAGAATGGTCGCCATTGTCGCACAGGCCTGATCATGAGATGTCCATCGAGTAGTCCTCGCTCTTTTTGGCCGAGATGTTTTTTTTGCCTGACTCTGATTGGCTTCTTTCTCTTGCAGGGCTTCCTACAATGAACAGATCAAGAATTGGATCGCCGACATTGCTGAGCTTTGGAATGGAACTTATACATGTTATACCCGCCAGGATGAACACGACTTTTGAACAACTGAAAATGCTCGTGCGTTCTCTTATCATGAGAACGGCATACCACGCGGAGTTGGATAAAACTTAAATCTTATACCTGAATACTCCTTAATCCTGCAGTCCTGATTGTAGAGTTCTCGTAATAGTAATAAAGAGACTCCAAGGTACTGTTGAACTTGGACACGATATTTATCTTCGTTGATGATCCAACCGCCAGTGCGAGCCGATGGGCCACACAGTGGTTAGATATCAAAATCGGTGACACCTGTAATGAAAAAAATCATACTTAAGTTCAATCTCGGCTTGTCATGAGTGGTTCTTTTCTGATAACAACGGAGGCCCACCTGTTTTAATTGCGTCGCAACGCCATTCCGTCTTCCAACCATGCTGGCTGCCCCATCACTACCAAAACCAGCAAGCTGATCTGTGGCTAGCTGGTCTCTCTCAAGGATTTCCAATATCTTTGCTCTAAGCGCATCGCTGGTGCAGCTTCTCACCTTCAAATAGAGAACGGAAGGGAAGATTAGAGTAGTATTAGATTTTTCCGTCAGGGCCGAAGCCATACCAATAGAGTTAGAGTAGTATTAGAATAGAGTAGTCAAACGCAGCAACATGACGGAATGGGAGTTTGTCGTGCCAGGCAGATGACGAGAGGTTTTTCGATTCCAATTCTCACCTCGTCAATGCTGAAAAATGTCGTGCCTGTCTTTCCGTCATCTAAGTACTTTATGTAAAGAATAAGCTGCTCCGTCACTGTTATATCTGTCGTTTCGTCACAGAGCACGGAAAAGAAAGGTGACATCCTTATTCTAGCCATCTTCTCTGCTTTTAACACGTCACCTGAATAAACAGAAAGATACATCCGTCAACACAGCCCTGACGCCCGATCTACTATGCAATTAATTGCCAAATCGGACTTCAAATCTGATCACTTTTATTATCTCGGGCAGAAAACATACCGATGCAAAGCACGATCTCTCGCACGGTCCTCTCACTCTGATAGTTCGTTCTCTTGTTGATTTTCAGAGAGTCGATGTAACGACATCCGCAAGCCTGTAGCAGGTCGAGGAGGGAGGCGAAATTTGTTGTGTGCGGAATCTCGTTTTTAATGAGCCAATACATGGCCTTAACAGAGGTGTAGAATGCCCTCTGTTCAATATTAACTGCCCTTGTCATGGCCTGCTCAAGGCCGCCTGATGCACTCATGCTAACCAACTCAGCTTCCAGCCGAACTGACACAAGATGAAGTTCACCCTTCACGTGTCCTAAGATAGCTTCCCTCCGGATAGTACCACAGCCCTTCCTTGTCCAGTAACCCGGTCCACGGCTATGCTGTTTGTGCTTAATGCACAGGGCACAAAACATCCCTGAAAAGAGAGGATAGCCTGTCGTTAGCGGTTAAAATCAGTCGCTATTAGCGTTTAAAATAATTTTACCACAAGGCCTGATGAAGATCTGTTTCAGGCCCATCTAGGCTACGCTGAATGAGAGTATAATACATGTATTGTACTGAGGCTGCTTTGTTTCATCAAAGTTTATGTCATGTCTGTAGTATCTTAGTTTGCTGTACATTTACTGAACAGAGTACGCAATAAAACACTGATATTATATTCTCATCCGGTGTGAAAGGAATGGGTACCCTATGGAAAGAAAGCCCTGAGAAAGAATAGCCAGCCGCTATCTGAAGATGGTCAGCGTCAGTCATGTAATAGGCCTACAGTCAAATGCAATAGAAAAGGATGTGGGTTCCTGGGATACTTACATTTCTACCACACCGGAACTTGACTTTATTATTTTCAATACCATTCTGGTGTAAGGTTTTTCAGTGTTCCCCATCTGTGGTCCTTCCTGTTGTCTGGCGAAATAAGCCACGACTTGACAACAGGGCACACATGGAGAAACGTGTCGACCTATCTACCTGTGTTCCGAAACAATTTTAAAAGGGAGACACTGACACACAGAAACACTGGAAGATATAACACCGGCGTTCATGACTGCCGCCAGGAGTTTCGGAGGTAGGTGGGAAGGCTAGGCCTATCAAACGTGTGAGTTATCTATTCTCGGAAATCAACAGGAATGATGACTTCTACCTCCGCTTTCACTAAGATAGCCTATGATTTAAGTGATTGTCACGCAGATGAGATTATGTGGCCGAAAGTAGTCGTCAACTCAAACGTTTAGGCATGCCAATGGGAAAAAAATAGGCCTAATAAGCCTACATTGAAATGGCATACCGTCGTCCTTTCCTCGAAATTCTAGCCAAGGGAATTCTTTCAGCCAGCTGGCAGAAAAATCGGCGCGATGCTTGTGCGCAGTGGGTTCCTTCGGCTCGTCAGGCGATGTGGCTGGCCGTTTTTCGCCGATTCTGAAGCCAAATTTGGAAAGATCCTTCGCCATCGCGCAAAACGCAGTCAGGCCTAGTGCGTGCCAGAGCCCCACAGCAGGTGTGACCCACAACCACGTGTTTCATCGATCCGATCGTGACGGCGGCGCGCGCGTGGTTCACATTGTTAGTGACTCTTGCCATGGTGCTGGTAATTGACACTGATGATTGATTAATCCCGTGGCCGGGGAGAAGGAAACAGCTTTGTTTTCAGGTCAGTTGATAAATACGTTGACTGAGATCGATGATGGAAGGCAAAACACCAACGTTTTGTCAATTTGAACTCGTGGTTTTTCAACATGGCGGCAATTTTTTTAACTTGGCGGCAAATTTTTTTGGGTTGGCGGGAGGACACAACTCGGCCGCCGGGTTGGCGGGCTAATATTTTGACTTGGCGGCAGGTAGGCAGCTTATAGGAGTTGGAGAACACTGAGTACTCCAGATCCTTCCATTCTGTGTTGTCACGGCAAAGTCATGATCGATGACAAATTTGGCATCGACAACATCTATGTCACTAGATGTTGGAAAACGGAAAGTGTTCTTTTTTAGAGAACATTGTTCCAGAAAAGTAACTGTTGCTGTCTGCCCACTGGACACCTCCAAAACTTGTCCGATGTAGAAGGTCGGGAGGCCATTTTCCCGGTCATAATACGCAGCTACCCACGTCCCTTGTGTTGAGAACTGGAAGTCTCCGAACATGGTCCTGGTCCTTTTTGTTGACGGCGTAGTTGTACTCTTGGAACTGGTTCGTTTTCTCTTTGGGGTTTCTGCAAGAGGACAATGGTACATGTACATACAGGTAAAAAAATCATTTTTCACACTGCACTCATTTTCAACAGTACATTCTTTTCTTTACAAATCAGTGTAACTTTACAAAGCAAGTTAATTTAAAATCATTACCTGAACTAACTTCTGTTTCATTTTCATCTTCAGATTCAGATTCAGCAGCAGAAGAGGAATCAAACGAGTCATTGCTGCCAGTGTGAGAGTCTGAGCTGGAATCATAGAACAACTGGCATGACTGGTCCTCGTCTTAACTTGGGATGGGTGCATCATCGTCCTGGGGCGTTGAAAGAGGAAGAGATTCATCTGAAGAAGAAAGACTTGCATCAGAAAATCACAATCAATCTAAACATTTTATCCATGATCCTCTTTGGTTTTATGATTAATCAAAAGAAGTTCCTTAACACAAAACGTAAAGCAAGCTTCGCCAGCAGTTTTAATCCCTATGCACCACTCTGCCCTGAAACAGTGAAAAGGATGCTGAGTATTGAGAATATCCTACCTACTGTAGAAGCTGGATCAGCGCCAAGGAAGATTTTGAGGCTTGACTTCAGTTTGTCTAGTGGCACAGATGTCCGTAGTTCTTTGCTCTTCGGGCCTCCAATGACAAACTTCTGGAATTCGATTTCAGCCTTTAGCAATGCGATCTTCTCTTTTTTCAACTTCAGTGGACAAAGCAGACGATCAACATCAGCTGGGTTACGACATGGACCTCCATGCACTCTGACTTTTTCACTAGGCCTAATTGTACGTTTTCTCTCAGCAAGTGCATTTTCCTTTTCGATTTTTTTGGTGTGGCAAAGATCCAAGTGTTTCTTGGCCTTTCCCTGAACTTCCTCCTCTTGAACGTTGTGCTTGTCTCGCAGAGCCTGGCCCTTCTGTGCAGAAACTCGTAGCAAGTCTGCCTGCTCTTCCTTTGACTTGGCGTTAAACCAGGTAGACATAGTTTTATTGCGCTTCAGCATATTTATGGTGGAATGATGATGTAGTGATGAATTCCTTCGTTCACAAATGCTGAATCCAAGGTCACCAAAGCAAGCTTCACCAATCAAATTTGTCAATTTGCAGTGAGCCATCTGTGCTCGGAGGTTTTCATCTTTAACGTCATGATATCGTCCCCCAGGTAAGAAATATGCCAACTGCCGTTCGGTAACTGTGAGCAAGGCTGCACACAACTTCTGAAATATCTGTGACACCAGGGGTGGAGCAGGTTCAGCATAAAGGGATTGGTAGACAACATTCTGGCGAGTTGGAAAGTCTTCAAAGAGTGGCGCCGAGTTCACCTGCGGCAGATCTGACGCATCCTCTACCCATGTACTGAATGATGCGTGCATCTTAACCACATACTTGGAAAAATCTAAGTAATGTGTTTTGCTGGAAACAAGACGCCAGTATGGATCAGTCACTTTGAAATAGAGTATCCCCAAAGCCTGAACTAAACAAGTTATTATCTCGCACTCCGCATCAGCAAGGACAGATTGCAATTTCAGATTGTTTTTTTCCTTCAGCTTTAGGAAATCAATGATGTCTGACTTGTGGAAAAAAAGAGCAGATGCACTTTCAAAATAGTTATTGAAGCGATTACTTCGGAAGCTACCAATGAGCGAGTCCTTTTCCTTCATGGAACAATATGCCACCCATGAGTCCCTACATCCACTTTTTTCATCGCCTCTCGGGACTGCCCCCAACAAGTCTCTACTATGCCCATACGGTAGATATGTGGGCTCGTTGAGTCGAACATGGCCATCTTTGACAGGCGACCGCAAGGTAACCTTGGTGTCCATGTCATGGATGACTCGTTCCATGTCATCATCCGAATAGATTCTCTTCCATTACCCGGTGTGACCGGGTGTGGGGACGTGAACGCCGATGCTGCTGGCGTGGTGACCTCTCTTGACGGCACCTCGTATGTCCGTTCTTCGGCGTGTTCAGGCTCGCTCTCCTCCACCAATGGTCGGATATACTGTCTAACTGAGGCGGCGTTCCACCCTTTCTTGGTTTCCTTCACGTTCTCAGCGAACTTTTTCTCAGCGAACGTCTTGCTATGCTGCAGCTTAAAGTGGCGTTGGGCTGCAGCGCGACTTTTAAATCGCTCACCATCCAGCACACAAACGAAGGGACATTCCTTCGGCTGGAGATGGTCATCCAACACATGTTGGATCAATACATCTGGCATGACTTTTCTGTGGCAGGTCAAGCATTGGTGCGTGTGCGTGTTGTCATGATATCTGGATATCTGGTTGACATCGGGTGGCTGCAATCAGATGACTTTTAATCCATGCACTATATTGTTGCATAAATATATAAAATGATTATTTATGATTATGTTCCAACAATATTTGGGGTGCAAGTGCACTCCAATAAACAGCCTAAACCTGAATACAGGAAAAGAATGTGTTAACAAACTTGTAAAAGAAGGGCTCTGTTTACAGCTCTGTTTACAGCATAAACTTACTGAAACAAAGACAACTTCCTTATAACTGATTTGTTTCATATTTTGTTTCATATTTTTTGTTTCATTGTATTAAATACAGGCAGTCACTGAACCCCATGTCAAGTGAAAGGGACAGTTTGCATGGGAACAACCTTTCTGCCCAGTTTTGAGCATATCAGCAGAACAAAACTTATCAAAAATGGACACACTAGAATTAGAATTTATGAAAATTAACAGTCTGTCTATAGTACTTCAACATAAACAAAACTATAGGGAAACTCCCTTTTATTTAAAGATCCACAAGGAAATTGAGGTAGAATCAACACAACACTGCATGATACAGCATCAATAATCGCGGCTGGGTGGCAATAAACAGTGCCACATTTTTCCTCAACTCATTCAGCCCCAGACCTGAATAGACCTCATTTTCTTGCTTCGTTTCCTCCCAGGGGAAACTAGTATCCAAAACATTTCAATGATATTTTTAGGAAATGTTGTTCCTCAATGTCTTTTCGACTTTTTTCAAACATCTTTGCCAATATGTATCCCACAGTTTTGGAGAAAATGAGCACAGGAGTTGACATCTGCCCCGGTCTGGGGCTGAATGAGTTATGAAGACAGTTTTCAGATTGGTATTGACAGTCTGTGTCTACACAGTAAATGATTTCTTTCAAGCGAAACATGACACAGCACAGTCTGTCCTCCTTTGATTCAATGCATTAGCATATTCACTTCGTGTTCTTTTTCTTCTTGACTTGGTTAGCACATCTCACGGATGGGATTTTC
>NMRB01000294.1:23561-42054 GCA_002633025.1 Notospermus geniculatus
TTACAAATTCAAGAGTGCATGTACTGCTAACTTTTTTCTCGTCCGTTTTAGACCCTATAAATGTATTAGCAATAGATAGAAATATGGCACCTCTGAGTCAGATAGGCTTGATTTGAACATCATATGTTGTCGCTGTGTTGTAGAAATGACACATTACGTCATATTTTGCCTAAAATCAACAAATTTGCCGTTTTACAACAAATACGAGTTTAATGATGTTCTAATCATGCTTATCTGACTAAGAGGTGCCATATTTCTATCTATTGGTAATACATTTATAGGGTCTAAAACGGACGAGGAAAAAGTTAGCAGTACATGCACACTTGAATTTGTAGTAGAAGTCCATATACATTGTAATAGGAGTTAATGTAGGATCTCAAATAAATACCAATTATGGGCACTTCGGGTGGTCGGATTTCAAGGGACTTTTTTTTTAGATGTTTGGAGGGGTATAATATTATGTTAAGTAGCTTGAAAGTGAAAATGTCAGAATTCCTATTTGAAAGACCGCATTACATATAAAAGTGTACATTTTGGCACAGATGTTCATCAACTACGTCATTATGACGTCATAATGACGTCGCATAACGATTTAAATATGTTTATTTGGTAGATTAGTATCATGTTTCTATCTGTTGGTAATACATTTATGAGGTCTAAATTGAAGCAGTAAAAAGTTTCTTGTACATTGAAATTTAGGGGGGTCGCCATTTTTTTATTATGCAAATTAGCCACCTTCCCGGGGTCAGATTTTGGTAAACTTTTTTTCTGGGGTCAAGCACAACCCAAATAGGTATATAAAACAAAAAAAGATTTTGTGTAAATTTTTTTTGGGTTCACCCCTAATTTTTCATATATTGACCTGACTATTAAGTTAATGGACAGTACGATCAGCTTAACGTCACTTTGTGAAACATGGCCCTGATTAACAATAAAATATACGTACAGAGTAGCAGTCAATCAAAAACCGATGGGGATGCGGTATTGGCTTCTTCGATGTAGTTGGCACGAGATACGGCAGAATTGCACCTGCAAGAGCGTGTGATTGGTTGCTGAATCTGAAAAAATTAAAGTATTCACTGATTGATCAAAACCCTGCATTTATGGGTGAACTACTGTCTAGACAGAGGTTCATCAAGCAATTACTAATGGAGGTTATTTAGCCTTGCTCTCTGGCATTTTCTGTGGCGCTTGCTGACACTCCGTCACTGACAGTGTCATAATAAAAGAGAGACACGTCACAAGACTTGGCTGTTATGTTTCTGCCACAGTGGATGAGTCACAGCCAATCCTGGAATCTGTAGGAGTTTCTCCCTGGGTTTGATTACCACTGGTGGTCGTATCAGCAGCTCCATGACTGACGAGAACCAAGGTTGGGTCGGCCAATCTGGGACGATCAGCAGGCCACGTGCTCCTTCCTGGTTGATCTTCTGCAATACCCGTCCAATTATGCTGAAAGGCGGGAAAGCATAAAAATCATCTTTATGCCAGTCTATGGTGAAAGCATCGACAGCATAGGCGTCAGGGTCAGGCTTCCATGAGACAAATTTCTCAATCTGGCAATTTCGCCTGGTGGCAAAAAGGTCAACCTTGAGGTCAAGTTCAGGGAATAAGGTTTTAAATCTTGCGAATTCCGTTGGATCCAGCATCCACTCGGTTTCAATTTTAAAGTGTCTGCTTTCCTGATCAGCAGTTATATTTTCAATTCCTGGCACATGGGCAATAGACAGCCATATGCTTCTTTCCATTGCCCATGTCCAAATTTTCCTGGCCACGGCATTACATTCTAAAGAGTGGCTTCCGCCAAAATCTCGTATGTATGCGAGCGTGGTCTGGTTATCAGTCATTATTTTTATGTGCTTATTTGTCTCCCCCGCACATAAGGCGTTTAGCCCAAACCAAACAGCAGTTATTTTCTTGACATTGATATGTTTATCTAGTTCATCCGGTTTCCATTGGCCACCCCCAGACTCGTTGGTGTCGGGTCGGGAGTAACCAAAACCATAAGAACTTGCATCTGTCCAGATCGTTGTGTCGGGAGTGCCATGACATACTTCTTTCTTAGCAGTATCAAGGTTATCTACCCACCATTGTAGATCTGTTTTCGAAAGGTCAGAGAGTTGCATTCTAGCCTCAAAGTTCCCATGAGACGTTCTGAGGGCCTGGATTTTGTCATTCTCCAGCTGTCTATAAAACATGGGTCCCATTAGAACACCGGGTGACGTAGCAACAAGTCTACCAGTAACTTGAGCTACCTCTCTGATCCTAGGTCTGTTGATGTGCAAGAGTTGGGTACAACTGTCCTTTAACCCTTTCAGCTTGGATGTGGAAACCATTGTGCACATGGTACGGGAGTCAAGGTCAAACCCCAAGAAAGTTACAAATTGTGCAGGATGTAACTGTGATTTGTCAGGGTGTATGACAAACCCAAAGGATTCTAATGCCTCAACTATGAGACGCACCTTTCTCTGGCATTCTTCAAGGCTTACAGCACATGTAAAAATATCATCAATGTATATTACTAGTTTAACACCACTTCTTCTCAGCATTGCAGTGATAGGCTTTAGCAGCTTTGTGAAGACACGTGGACATGGTGCCAGACCATTGGGAAAAACTTTATATTCGTACAAAACCCCTTTTCTAGTGAACCTCAAATATTTTCTGCAGTTCTTGGCAATGGGGACCGAATAGTATGCGTCTTTTATGTCAATAGACGCCATGTACTTTGGAGTCATCATCTCCGTGGCTGTTTTGAGTGACTCCATTTTGAAATGATGGTACTTTATGTTTTTATTTAACTTTTTCAGATTCAATATCGTTCGGCATGTCCCATCTTTTTTCGGCCTCATAAATATTGGTGATACAAATTGGTCTGGCACCGGGTCGCATGTTTCAATGACCGCTTTTTTCAATAGATTGGCTATTTCGGCATCAACAGCCACAGCCTCCTCATTGGTGAAAGCTGTCTCATTTGGTGTTTTTTGCTGGTGTGGCGAACTTTCAAATTCGATTGAATAGCCAGACACAGCATTCGATATGGATGGGTCTGATGTATGTTGGCGCCATTTATTTTGAAATTTAGCTAGCCTGCCAGCCACAAATTTGCTTACAGCCGTTCTGGCTCTTGCCAAAGTGCTATCAACGAATGCTGAGAAAGTGGGATCTTGTGAATGTTCAGGGGCACTCACCATTTCATCATTGTCCCTGGCCAAAACTGTGTCAGGACTACTTATTTCTTGTCATCGGCATCAACAGCCACAGCCTCCTCATTTGTGAAAGCTGTCTCATTTGGTGTTTTTTGCTGGTGTGGCGAACTTTCAAATTCGATTGAATATAGCCAGACACAGCATTCAATATGGATGGGTCTGATGTATGTTGGCGCCATTTATTTTGAAATTTAGCTAGCCTGCCAGCCACAAATTTGCTTACAGCCGTTCTGGCTCTTGCCAAAGTGCTATCAACGAATGTTGAGAAAGTGGGATCTTGTGAATGTTCAGGGCCACTCACCATTTCATCATTGTCCCTGGCCAAAACTGTGTCAGGACTACTTATTTCTTGTCCTCGTGGGATTTCTTGTTCCACGTTTTCCATGACTTGTTTCTGTTTTGACCCCTGTATGGTTGATTCTGGTATTGGCCTCGCCCTCGGCTGAATCTGGGGTGATAGTAGCCTCCCCCGTTTCTTGACTGATGTCCATAGCCCTTGTTGAAGTTGGCCGCATCTCGTCCGACGTCATCAGCCCTGCCAACCCTTTTTAGGGTTTTTTCTATTTCATCGCCAAACAAGTTTTTCGTCAGTGGAACAGTGTCCGATTCCGCAAGGGCGGCATACTTCCTTTTCAAGCCGGGCTTTATGAATTCCCGTCTACGCATTGCCAAGGAATAACTTGCATGGCCCAGTAAGGCTAAAGCATCAGAGAGCTTTCTCACTATGGGCTCCCGTTTTTCCCTTTTGAACTTTCCCAGTTCTTGGGTGGCCTCGGCCACAGCGGTCGCCCCCTTGATCAAATCCAAGTGACAAAACCCGAGGTATTTGTCCTGATTTTTCAGGTCTTTGCTAATTTTGCGTTTGATCTCAGGGTTAATCACTGGAACCGTGAGAGCTTCACAATTTTTGGGCTTTGGATACTTGCCCTGCTTATCCTTGATTAGGTCTATTGCCGTTGACTCAAGGAAGCGTTTATTACTGGTTTTACCCATATAAAAGCAATAATGACGTAGACTACTAACTGTTTCCCTGGCTTCAGGGACACCAACGTGTCCACTGAAGCCAGGGAGACAGCCCAGTGGCCCCATCACCAACAACACACCCAACACACAAAATATCTCCTTGCCCAGTTCCTTCCACTGGATTCGGGATGTCCTCAACCTCCATATAACTGACATCACTATTGTCTCCAACCACAGCATTAGTATTGGTTTTTGCGACATCTGGCACAGATGCGTGACGTCACTCCCGCGGGAAATTTGATAATATGGCGACGGTCAGGGCGCCCGTTTAACATAACAAAGGAGCGAATAAAATCAAGATTTTTTTAATAATTGATATTTGTATAACCAAAAATAAGATAAGAGAGGAAAAATGAACAACTCCATTTTTAGCTCACCTGGGGTGAGCTCTTGTCGTGCGTCTGTGTCCGTCGTCGTCCGTCGTGTTCCGTTAGCAGGGCACGTTTCGTAACCTCTGGAGCTGTTGATCTGAAACTTGGTACATATATACTCCTAGGTGAGATGACCTATGACACCAAGTTTCGGTCCGATTCGATTCTTGGCTTGGCCACCAGGTGGCGGAAACCAAAAACACAAAAAGTGCAATAACTCCTGAACTAATGACTGGATCACCTCCAAATTTTTATCACAGGTGTATCTAATGAGGGTACATAACATACTGTATCCGATGTGTTTAGTGGCCGCGGCCGGGAAGACTGTTGTGCCTAGATTTTCTCATTACACACGTTCCAGGCAAGTTGTAAAATGTGACCACGTCGTAGTGAATGAAACGCAATCCTACAAGTGTCACTGTTCGACAACAACTTCGGCATGGAGAACTGAATAGAAAATGACATACCGAGTTCATTGAAACATGATTTATTGAAACTTGACCCTGAAGTATGCAGTTCATTGCTTTTCATTGATAAGAAAACTCGACATGGAATGTCTGACCAATGTGGTTATGTAAAGTTAGGCTTCAATAACATTTGTTACGGCTATACGCTCTACTTGGTGGCCGGGAACGTGCATAATTAAAAAATCTAGGCACGACAATCTTTTTGGCCGCGGCCACTAAACACATCGGATACAGTATATAACGGGTTTTCGATTTGACCTACTTTTCAAGGTCACAGAGGTTAAAGTTCAAAATTTTGCCTTTAAGTGGCACGTTTCGTAACCGCAGTTGTTATTGGTCTGAAATTTAGTACATATATACCCCCAGGTCAAATGACCTATTAACCCAAGTTTCGGTCCGATTTGACCCTTAGCTTGGCCACCAGGTGGCGGAAACCAAGAACACAAAAGTGCAATAACTCATGAACTAATGACTGGATCCTCTCCAAATTTTTACATTGGTGCTTCTGATGAGGAAGCATGACATAAGTAAGGGGTTTTTGATTTGACCGACTTTTCAAGGTCACAGAGGTCAAAGTTCAAAAGGGGCTGTTCACTTAAGCAGTATTCCAAAGTAACTTTACAAAGTTCAATAAATGGCACTTCCAGTCATTGTGGAGAATTTCCACTTGTTGGGTATTATTAACAACCATCTAGTCTAATAATACCAAAGCAAAAATATCGATTATCTTAATCATTTTTGGGATTATCAGAGAAAAAACAAAGGCATGTTCAGAATCATAGAAATGATCATAAAGTTGAGAAAAACAAATATTTTGGCACACCACTTTCAATGAAAGTACGTTATAGCAATATCTATAATATAATAATATATCTATAATATTGCAAAGAAATATTCAGAATACTGTAATCATTTTTGGAACAAAAAGACTAATTAGTTTAGTAAACACTGTGAATGGCTCCCTCCCTCTGAAAGAACAGCCCATTCCAAATAAATGCGATTGCCCAGGCATGCAAGTGTGGTCACTGTTACAAAACAGGTTCTGCCCTATGCATTGAATAGCAGTTACATGTACAGTCATTGACATTAGTTTATCTACACCTACTACCTTGAATATTTCAAATACTACTGGGCCAATTTTAACACGGTTTGTACCACATGAAAGTATATAACCTTGGTCATATTTCTGCATCAAAATTTTGGAAATTTGGAAATATCATAATTATGTAATACCTCATTAGAAAAACCCCTAAAAATCAACATTTTTATTATGGAATTTTTTTGCGACTTTTGTTACAGGGTTGATAAAGTGGAAGTTTCTAAGGATTTTGAGCTTTGTTTCGTCAAAATAACTTAAGTGGTTGCTGAGATATTTGAGATTATCAAAATTTCGATATTTTGAGAATTTCCAATTTGATACTAGTAGACAGAGCTCACCTAGAAACGTAGGAGAATGAAGTTTTGGAACTTTCAGCGTAAACTGGTTGGAAGTTACAGCTGTCTTAAGTTTAGCATATCAACATTTTGATATTCTGAAAACATGAATATCTCGGCCCAGTTAAAGCAAAAAGTTCCAAAATTTTGTAAGCCCATATTCTGAGGTTAGCTTTAACTAATGACATCAAAATTTCCTGAAAAACACGAAAATCTCAAACTATCAAAATTTTGATAATAATAATAATAATAATAATGTAATAATGTGTGGGCTTATAGTGCCTTTTACATTTAAGTGTCAAGGCACTTCACAACATTATTACCCAGCCTATGATTCAGAAACCTTTCTGTAGAAACCAAGGGCCGCCACAATACGGCGCACACGATGGACATTTCAGGCCAGTTGAGAGTTACAGAGTGACACGGCCGGGGATCGAACCCGCGATCTTCCGATCACGAGTCCACAGCCCTAACCATTATGCCACCGCGCTCCCCAATAATCTCAATCTCAAATATCTCAGCAACCACTTGAGATATTCTGATGAAACAAAGCCCAAAATCCTTAGAAAGTTCCATTCTATCAAAACTGCAACAAAAGTAAAAAAGAATTCCATAATAAAAATGTTGATTTTTAGGGGTTTTTCTAATGAGGTATTACATAATTATGATATTTCCAAATTTCCGAAATTTTGATGCAGAAATATGACCAAGGTTATATACTTTCATGTGGTACAAACCGTGTTAAAATTGGCCCAGTAGTATTTGAAATATTCAAGGTAGTAGGTGTAGATAAACTAATGTCAATGACTGTACATGTAATAATCCTTTCCATTTTACAGAATACATTGGAAGCTACTGAATTAACCACCTGTGGGCGAAGTACTTGCAAACAAATAGGCCTACGTGTAATTCCCAAGTTGTCAACATTTATAGTCATTATAGATTCTCTGACATTCTATTTGCTAAGGTTACACCTGTTGAAAATACCCGTGTCTTTCCAGACCCGTGTCAAACCCGTGTGTGCGAAAATCCCAGCGAGAGGTCACACTACTACATTGTAGTTTAGAAGCCCGGCGACAGTTGCGCTTCATGCACCGACTCTTTGGTCATTTCTGTATAGGCCCACATTGTTGGAGGCTCTAAAACGATGTCACTTAACGGCTGCGCCATCTGTAGCCCTGCGAAGTACTAACGAAAACACGGGGATTTCGAAAAGCACGGCAAGTTTGCCGTGTTCCAAAAACCCGGGTTTCAAACACGGGTTTCTTGAAGCCCGGCAATAGGTGTGACCGCAAAAAAACCCGGGGATTTTATGTAGTGTAACCACGGCTATAGATGTTGGTCTATTGTTATTTTAACCCATTCCTTCATAAGTCTGTTTCAGGATTTCAGTAACATTGAGTTAACTGAAAAATGAACAAGTTGAGATTAGTAGTTTAGTAAAACTAGACAATGCTAGAGCTTACCTGCAATCCATTAACTGTGACGAGTATGAAGTATCCAGTATATATTTGAGGTAAATCCTTTGTAGCACACAACACATGTACAGGTAAGATGTACAATTGCAGAATCCATAAAGCAGTATCAGGATGCGACACAGAATCCATGGTGCAGTAACAGAGATCAATTGCATTAGACTTTTCCAGAGCCCATACAGAAGAAGTGTCCAGCCTATGTGATGTGTTCTCCAGCGGTATGCCTAGACTGTGTATAAATGTAGGGCTGTATCCCTGAGGGTCTGACATAAGGTAGCAGCCAGGCCTAATGCCCGTTGTACACGATACAATTTTTTAGTAATAAAATTTCTGTACTAAAAAATTGGATCGTGTACACCGGGAAATTGGATGAAATTTACTCTTGCCTAAATTAGCAACCGCAATGAAGTAATCCTTGTACCGGTAGCCTGTACCATGACGTACAGTTCGGCCAGGTGGAAATTCAGGAAGATTTGCTTGGTAAGATAGCGGTTTTAGCCGCTGCACAGGGAACCATTGTGGACAGTAACCTTGGCTGGACGGGTGGCATTTTCCAAAATGCTGTAAAATTTATTACCGTGTACAACGGAGCCCATAGCAGAAAAATTGTACGAAAAGTTATTACTAAAAGTTATGCCCGCTGTACACGATCCCTCAAAGTTGGATGAAAAAAATTTGACCAAAAAGATTGATCGTGTACGGCGGGAAATTGGATGAAATATTTTTCGTCAATCAAAGATTGATGGAATAGAGCCGGTCCTATTTTTGAATGACGAATTGATAAAATTTGACCGTGTACGGCGGGCGTGGATATTTATTGAACAATTAACCCTCCTGATTTAGAGTTTTCTGATTACGAATGTCATTTTATGAATGGAGGTTATGCAACTGGACAGGTTTTGTAATACCATTTTGTGAAAGATTGGATGAAAATGATTGACCGTGTATGGCGGGGCCCAAAACATAAAAATTTGACCAAAATGATTGACGAAAAAGTTTGATGAAAATGATTGATCGTGTACACCGGTCATTAGTAATAAAAAATTGGACCGTGTACAACGGGCATTACCTGGCTTTTTACAGTGTGCGCATAATCACTATTACATCAGTTTGACCAGTTCGGAATCAGTCAGGCCTTACCACAATGTTCTTACAAGTCAAAAAGCCATTTATAGTGTATGATGTTGGACAACGCCCTGGACATCAGATTTGTAGAATCAGTCATTCGCTAGGTTGTCCTAAGCAGGCCTATGTTGACTGCTTTAAGGATTGTGCAATTGTACATCTTACCTGTACATGTGTTGTGTGCTACAAATGATTTAGCGTCAAATAACTTATATCTGGATACTTCATATTCGTCACGGTTAATGGATATGCATTTTCTCAAAAAAGGCTCTTAGATTGCAGGTAAGCTCTAGTTTTACTAAACTACATACTAATCTTAACTTGTTCATTTTTCAGATCTCAATGTTGCTGAAATCCTGAAACAGACTTGTGAAGAAATGGGTTAAAATAACAATAGACCAACATCTATAGCCGTGGTTACACTACATAAAATCCCCGGTTTTTTTGCGGTCACACCTATGAAAAACACGGGTTTTTGGAACACGGCAAACTCGCCGTGCTTTTCTAAATCCCCGTGTTTTCGTTAGTACTTCGCAGGGCTACAGATGGCGCAGCCGTTAAGTGACATCGTTTTCGCGCCTCCAACAATGTGGGCCTATACAGAAATGACCAAAGAGTCAGTGCATGTAGCGCAACTGCCGCCGGGCTACTAAACTACAATGTAGTAGTGTGACCTCTCGCCGTGCTTTTCGCACACACGGGGTTTGACACGAGTCGGGAAAGACAGGGGTATTTTCAACAGGTGTAACCTTAGCAAATATGTCAGAGAATCTATAATGACTATAAATGTTGACAATTTGGGAATTACACGTAGGCCTATTTGTTTGTAAGTACTTCGCCCACAGGTGGTTAATTCAGTAGCTTTCCAAAAATGCATTCTGTCAAATGGGAAAGGATTATTACATGCACATGTAACTGCTATTCAAATCCATAGGGCAGAACCTGTTTTGTAACAGTGACCACACTTGCATGCCTGGGCAATCGCATTTATTTGGAATGGGCTGTTCTGTCAGAGGGAGGGAGCCATTCACAGTGTTTACTAAACTAATTAGTCTTTTTGTTCCAAAAATGATTACAGTATTCTGAATATTTCTTTGCAATATTATAGATATTGCTATAACGTACTTTCATTGAAACTGGTGTGCCAAAATATTTGTTTTTCTCAACTTTATGATCGTTTCTATGATTCTGAACATGCCTTTGTTTTTTCTCTGATAATCCCCAAAATGATTAAGATAATCAATATTTTTGCTTTGGTATTATTAGACTAGATGGTTGTTAATAATACCCAACAAGTGGAAATTCTCCACAATGACTGGAAGGGCCATTTATTGAACTTTGTAAAGTTACTTTGGAATACTGCTTAAGTGAACAGCCCCTTTAGTCATTTGGTGGTGCGTTTCGTAACTGCTTGGGCTATTGACTTGAAAATTGGTACATGTACACCCCTATGTCAGTTGACCTATGACACCACTTTTCGGTCTGATTCGATTCTCCACTGTGCCACTAGGTGGCCAAAACCAAAGCTCAAAGTCTAGTAACTCCTGAACTGTAACTGGATTGTCTCCGAATTTTTATCAGGTGCATCTAATGAGGATACATGACCCTGGAACATTTCGATTTAACATTGTTTTTCTGGTACGTTCACCCAGGTGAGCACATGGTCCATGGTTCATCAGAAATATCATGACTCACTCCAATAAATGTCTCATAACTTCAAAAGTACTCGCCCGATTTTATTGTTCTATGGCTCCCCAGAAAGAGGACTAAACACTCTACATATCTACCAAGCAGCATTACAGTACACCAAGCCGTTGACGAGTTATTGCATGAGAAAAACTGACAAGATATGGGAATCTTAAACGAACTGGCATTGTAGAGTTGCTAAGTTCATCGTTCAGAAGGTAGATGGCGCAGAATATCAACCTCGCCACTGCTGTAGGCCCCTACGATCGAGGTTGAATTCTTGCAGGTGTTTCCACTCGCCAGCACTGAATTTAACTTGGTGTTGGAGAGTAGCTTGTGCTAAAAATATCTCGCTGTCGTCGGCAGTATTTATGTGTGGGTTTAGTGTGTATGTGTGTGCTTGTTAGATTGGGTTTGCAGACTGACTTGTGGACGTTTGGAGGCCTTTCTTTATGATTACGTCTCCTTGTCTCCTTATCAAAAATTGTCAATAATCACAACACTCCGATCATGAAGATCAACAGTTGCCTCATAGTTTTACCTTTGCAACTGTTCGCCCAGATAACTGGACCCTCACCAGGCCGTCTAAATCCCGCAACACAGGCATGTAGTCTTGGCCGAGACAATAGAGCCCTCCCTTGTCCCTGGCACGCTGCTCAACTGGAATTCTCTCCTTCTCTTTATTTCGGATGATGGCACTTGCGAGCACACCGAGTTGGCCTCTGTACTTCATCCTGTTTCCCTTATAAAGACGAAACATTCGCCCAATGCAACCACCAGCAAGGACTGAAAAGAAATAGAAAACAGTCATTAAAAGTGACCAGATTAGGCCTACATGTATGTTTAAGGGAAGATTGGAGCACGCCACAATAATAGGGCCGAGGCCAAACTTTTTTCAAGGCCAATAATACTACTAAAACTAGGCCATCACAGGCTGCTAGGCCCACAGGCCTAGTAGCATGTGATGGCCTACAGACATACAGCCTAGCCTGTGACGCAACCTAGGCCTAGGCCTGCATTCAAGCCCAGCCAGAGGTAGGTCTATACTTCCAAAATTTTGTGTTCATCAGTGGGCCCTGTCATTGTCAACATGTCACAAGTTGGAGGACTTGACCTGTCACCAGTGGGCGTAGTACTGTTGTTATCTCCCCGCTTTTTGAAAAAAGTCGGGGAGATATTGTTTAACCCTCCGCCGTCAGTCCGGCTGTCCGTCTGTCCGTCCGTCCGAAAGTGATATCTCCTCCTAGACCGTTCAACGGAGGAGCTTGAAACTTTAGTATGTATTAGGTACTCATCCACTATTGTGCACAACACTCTTGGAATTTCGATCCAACTCCCTGTCTTTCCACCAGGGGCGTTATGTGAAAAACACATTTATGGTCATTACTCCTAAAGTAATTGTGATAAAGTGATGAAATTTTGTGTGAAGGTTTATCTGTGACAGCTTCACAATATATCATAGGGGTTTTAACCTTGACCTAGTTTCAAGGTCACAGGGGTCAAACTTCGATAAAAACCATGAGCCGTCCAAAAGTGATATCTCCTCCTTCACCGTTCAATGGAGGAGTTTGAAACATTGGTATATATTATGTACTCATCCACTAATGTGCACAACACTCCCACCCCCCAATGTACTTCGATCGAACTCGGCCTCTTCCCACCAGGCAGCTGACAGGGTCAATATATGAAAGACACAGGAAAAATAACCATGTCACCATTACTTCCTGTCGAAAGCGGGGAGATATGCGATGGGCTTCCCATCGACATTGCTCTAGTTTACAATTGGTGTAGGCCTAGGCCCAAGACCATAGACAAAAATACACGTGTCAAGATGAAGTCAATGAATTCAATTCTGTGCTAGCCTAGGCCTAGGCCTTACCGCAACTTCCACCCCAAACATAACTCGTTTGAGATCGCTACTTTGCCCTCCACGTCCCCGTCCCCGACCGCGATGTGGTCCAGACACACACGACGTGCCAGGTCTCGCATTCTCACTCGTCGCAGCAGCAAGTGGGGTCGTCGGCACTGAACTTTCGTCCTTGTCTTCTTCTTGTGTTGGCCTGTTCCCTTTCATGACGTACCGTGCAATGGTGTGTATAATCGCGCTCATATGTGAATAGGTGGCACAGCAGAACTGCTCCATCGCCATTATGCCTCTAACTTCGGCCCTCACGCACCTCGTCCATTCAGAATAAATGAGGACATCCCCGTCCGGCTTTTTAAGAAACTTGCGTTTCAACGCCCTGCTTTCGTCATCTAGTGCCTTTAAAACTCTGTCAACGATGCCTTCCGAGAGGAATACATGCCATAATTCTTTCCTCTCAACAAAAAAATCGAAATGTCCCTCAGATTCTGCATTATCCCGCACAAATTTCTTGAACAAATTAAATTCTTTTTCATCTTGGTTCGCCATGTTGTTTTCTGTTTTTGCAATGCATGATGGGAAAACATGGTACTTTTATTGCCACCAGATAGCGCATACGGACGTCTGCGCCATCTGATTTTTTACACTCGTCCCCAGTGTTTACTGGCCGTAGGTATAGACCCACTAAACACTGGCATGATTGGGGCCAAAACTGACTTATAGTCAACAGATATCCAATCACGAGCCGTCATCACGGATTTAGCGGACGCCGGAGTAACACACTTTCTGATTCGCTATGATATGTGATCAAAATGTACACTGTGTATTCATACTTTACGCGTTTGGAAAGTCAACAAGATCAACGTCGTTTGCAAATATGAGCAATGTTGTCACGCACCTGTTAGTCTGCCCCGACGTTTTGGACATTTTGAAGGGTATATAATCCAGTTGCCTCATGAAAGCTGCTGAGAATCACTAATTTGGTCCGTTTTACTGGCGAGTATCGCGCAGATTCCCAAATGGGGATTCCCCCAATCGACAGCGAGCGCCGTCTGTTGGTCATAAGTTGAGATTGGCGTCAGAGATTGACCCGGACTAAAGACATTCTTGTACTTGTCAAGCAGTGCATCAAGCTTAGCCAGATTTCTCATCTGAAAATCTACTTGGTTACCTGCTTTGCTCGATTAACACTAGAAATGTGTGACCAGTTGAGCTTGATATCTTTCAACCAATTTCTACCCAAGAGAGCAAAATTTTCACCCATGGCTACAATCAAAGGTAGAGTGGACTTCTGGCCATCACATTCGACAAGTACGTTCGCGGTACCAATTACAGGAATGAAATCCCCAGAATAACTCTTCAATTTAGTATTGGTTTGCTCGATATGAAGCTCCTTTATTTGTGACCCCTTGCATAACATAAAACTGTTTGGGTTCGGAGATTGTTTGGACTACTCGCAGGCCGACTGATGGACGCCTCGTTTAACATATACTACTCAAAAAAAGTTATTTTCATAACTCTAGTAGTTCTGTTTCAGGTATTGCTTCAGAACACGTTGTGCAACAACTGAAACTTACCACATCTGTAATTCATAACAGTGTGTTTGAGGTTATTCGAGACAGTTACATCACACCATTTTCAGCTGTAAGAACTGTCACATGAAAACGTTTTGCACAGAATAACAAGTGGTCCTTAACATTTTTTAACTAGTGTAGGTCATTGAATCATCTTTTCTGAAGATGGGGATTTGGCCTTGTGGTTAAGGCGTGTGTTCTCAGTAGGTGGTCCCTGTCTCTCACTCGAAGTGTCTACTATACTATACCAGGGGGTAGACTCGGAACTCCCTGCGCTGACATGTCGGGAACACAATTAAACGAAGTTTGGTCCTCAGTGGAAGCACTTTGTTTCTCGCTTGGACCTGTCACAGTACAACATGTGATGGGAATCAATATCTCTGAAGCTTCGTCCGTAGAGTCAGCGTTTGACACACTCTGATCCTGGTCAGAAGTACCTTCCTGATGCTCTGAATCTTTTTCGTGAGGTGGGATCGTTGACATATTGGAAATATTCCCTGAGCTCTTCCTTCCGATATGCTTAATCGTATCAGTCAACTTCTTCGTCAACAAATAATTGAGCTCTTGGCAAGCCTCGAATTTCTCCTCACAATCACCGCCTCGGTCATCTAAATCAAGAACATCATCCAAGATGTTGTATGCATTCTCAACGTGCTGGAACTCTGCTTTCAGAAAGGGGCTGTTCACTCTCATCTTAGGGATTGTCAAATCAGGCTGTTCGTGATCACCCTGACCTAAAAATATAATGTTGGGTCATTTCAATGACCAGAAACTGACAGAAGAATCACTTTTTGTTGCTCAATGTAGGACCATTCTATTCTCTAGGTGGGGGTTGGAGGTGCCATAGGCCTATACATTGTGTTATGGTTGCATAATGTCATTTCTTGCCCATTCCTGATAAAGGTGTTTTGGGTGACTTGATGTTTTCAATGCCAATATAAGGGTGCAAGGGATGATAGTGGCGTGACCTGCCCAGGGTTTGAATAGGGACTAGGAAAGTCCTAGAAGATGTTAGATAATATTGAATAATTCTTTTTGTTACGAAGCAATTTCTTAGACTTTCTTTGGCCAAAGGGTCACTGCAATGTTGTAGCTCAGAGTGCTTGCTTGAGCTATAGCCTAGAGTTTTAGTACTGCGTAGACATGGTAGTGCATCTGTGCCAAGTTTGTGGAAGATGTAAAAAACTGATGATAACCTTGGTTTCATGTGGATTATTGGAGATGTGGATTTAGAACTGATAATTCTGCTCTTGGATTACTATGTGACTACAGTTGTTTTTTATTGAGTGAATGGTGGAATACCAGCAGGCTGATAAGGTAGGACAACCTGTATCATCCCAACACTGAGTAGAAAATTGTCCCACAATTCATTATAGTTCCTTTAGATACGACTAGGTGGCGCCACAAAAATATTGTTTTAATCATAAATACCACCAATGTTATAAGACTGAAAAAAACACTAAGTGACACCATCTGGTCCTATCTAGAGGAACTACAATTAATCACTGGACAGTTTTCTACTAAAGGTTCAATTGTGTAATGAATAATGATGTATCAATTTCAGAAGCAGGTTAGGTTTATCAGCAAACTATATTGTAAGATTGCATTGTTGGGTTTTCGGGGGGGGGGGATTATATCAAAATGTAACATTCCCTGCCCCAATCAGTACATTCAATCAGTTTGACTAGTGCCATTGGTATTGGGCCCTGTCCAGGGGCCCTTTATGTTCACTTAGAATCAAGACCTATGGTATATAACAGTGCATAATAGGCATCAATTGCCTTTTCATTCAAGCCTAACCACCAACACTTCAGTACAATAGCCACCATTCAATGTAGGGCCTACTTCATTGAAGCAAACCATAACCCCTCAGTGAAAAAATAGTTCGATCCTATTGTCAAAGAAAAAGAGCCATGACATAAGTCACTTCATGTTATGAATCCCTATTTTTAGTAGGCCTAGGTTATTAATAGCTCACTCTCTCTTAAGCGAAGAATTTCAAAATCATTTTTTGGGGTGTTCTTGTTAATTATGATGAAAAATCTTGCATGATCAGGACCTCTAATGAGCAGCACAACCCATTTCTGAAGTAACATTTAGACTTTATGGCATTTTTGCGGGGCCTCATCACATTGATTAGCCTTTTGTTCTAGATAATGACTTATGATTGACTTGACAATTGATCCAATATTGATCATTTTCACCATAGAATCATCCCTGCAACTTTCAAATTCATAGCTTTTCTAGTTTTCCCAAGGATCACAAATCTTGGTCTCAAATGAAAATGAACAGCCCCTTTCAACTTATCTTTCAGAATGTCAATATCTCTAGTGTCGACGCATATTAGCTCCCAACTCTGTTGCTAATTTCCTCCATCCCCTCAACGCGTGACGGAAGTCTCTCATACTCTTCTTCAGATGCTCCTTGAATGCTGGCGATTCGTGCCTAATGCGAGGGTCCGTGGGTTCGAATCTGGTAGGAAGAAGCGATGTATTTCACCTTAGAAGCCGATTTCTATTTCATGATTCATTTCAATGGGTTCCACTTTCAGAACCGCTTCTATGTGGTTTCGCAATACTCTGTTCTCCCTGCCGTATCCCTCGTGCAACTTCTTTATGACAGTGAAGTATTGAGTCTCCAAATATCCAAGACCTTTTGCGAGATCTGCAGCTTACCCTGTGAGGGAGTTCTTCAACATGACCATCTTGAACCTAATCGGGACCTCGGCCTTGTGGACAAAGACTTCATACTGCTCCCACCAATCAGGAAATTGTAACCTATCACCACCAGATTTGGGTAAACTGGGCTTGGCCAATCTTGCCCTGACGAGTGTTCCTATCACTCCTACCCTCGCTCAATCCAACCTTGCCTGAGACTCCCCACATTTCCACTCGCCTTGCCCCCAAGAGATGAGCGGCCAATCATAGCTCTCGTAACAAGCTCCGGGATCTGAGCAAAGACAAAGTACACGATAAACATAGTGTATGTAACCGGATACACCTGGGGTCGATGGTGAATCAACAGTGCAAACATGGCAGCTTCAAAACTTCGATGTCGCTTGGTGTCATATTGTGGAAAATTCAGCATTTCATCACTAGCTTCACATCAGAAGAATACTATTCATGCGTTTGCATCAGGGACGGACTCGTTTGTGTCAACTATGACCAATGACCGTGAAACTGAAAGGGATACCATTCATGTTTTACTCAGCTTCAAGTTTGCTCGATTACATTGTCGAAGTTCAGGTGTCTGTGTGGGCGATGTATGCGAGGACTTTTCTGATTGGCTCTCAAGTTGGCTTTTCTTTCTATCGATGTTCCTTGCAAATTCACAAACAATTCTTGTTTTTTTCACGAATTATGCTGCAGAATGAAGGATTTTGATATCAAGTAATAAAGAACACAGGTATGCTTTACGTTGAATATGTTTTTTTGTGAAGTATTTTGTACTGGATTGTTTTTTATGACAGCAGTGGGGCCGAGCTTGATAAACGGCACAATCTGCTGCGAGTGGAAATCAGGAAGCAAAATGTCAAGGGTGAAGGGAGCGTAGTTCGAAGGGCGAAGTGACCGTAGGTCTTGATATGTCAAGATTGGGTTGGCCATCCCTTGAATAAATTTTCGAATTTCTTTCGATTCATTCCGGTTTCCACCAGTGGGAGAGTAGGTATGTATCCCTGGAGAAGATTGCTCTTTTCCCGGGTCCACTCGTTGGCGTGACCTACGATGCGCCAACGTTTCCTGTTTTAGATCTGTCCTCAGCTTTTGAGTCCGGCGATCCGATTGCAGTTCAGGTTCCATCTGCTGTTAAAGGTACTTGCTTTACGGGATTCCTCCTTTCCGAAGAGAACAGCTCTCTCTTTACATCACACCACAGTTCAGACTCCAGCTTTGCTCTATCAAATTCATCGTTTTCTTTTAACAAGGCCAACGGTGTTCAGCCTCACGAATCCAGCACTCCTTAGCGTATCTCCTTTTCTCCTGTTCTACTCGCAGGCTGGCAAGCTCGGCCCGAATTCCGGCTTCGTTGGAACGTGAGGAAGATACAGATCAGGGTTGGACCTACCAGTACCTTTTTAGCCATTCGTCATCGAATCCTCGGTCTAATCCAGCTGGCGCTGTCCACGTAATTTTGCAACGTACCCCCTTTCGCTTTTGAGTTGCGGGTCGCTGTAAGTTCATTCTATCTGGATCCTCTGGTCTATCTCGATCGTACGGCAAACCTCTCTCCATAACCCTTGGCAATTTCGTTTGTTCCGCGGGGGGGGG
>NMRB01000294.1:66458-109811 GCA_002633025.1 Notospermus geniculatus
AATCCTCGAAGTCTTCATTACTCGCTGGCGGCAGAACGTCAATCCTTTCCTGGCTGAAGGAGAGTCGCTTAAAACGATCTTCAAGCATGTCCATCACTGGCTTCAAGGCATCCCCAATCTGGATCTTCAGGTCCTCATTTTGGGCAGCAGCATTCCTGATGGCATTGATCGATGACAGAGAATGCATCCTGCGTTCCAATGCAGCATCGGCGAGTTCCTCACGTTCCAGCGATACATTCTGCAAGACTAGGTTCAGAACGCTCATCACTCTCTTTGCTGGGTTCACGTAGCTTTGGTTAGGGGCTGTACGTACCGCGCAATACATGTCCAAGTCCAGGGCAATAAAGGAAAATCCCAGCAACCTTGACACTTACGTAATTCGTGCGATGGTCCGGCCCACCATCACTGTACTGCACAAGTATCGGCTGATCAAGTGTCATCCCATCCGATGAGCGAGAGCCACGAAGATACTGCGCAGTCTCCACTGTATGTCCGTCTCATAGCAGAAGACGCTTGAAAGATTTTATCTTTCAATACAACATGAACCTTTCCCTTGTAGAAGCTATCCAATGCATTTTCGGGTATGACGGCTTGATCCTGAAACTGAACTGCGAATTCCTTCAAGTACTTGAATAGTTGAGCACAGTACTGAGCGTCATCATGCTGTTTCCGGATAAGCATCCGCTGTACTTTGTATTTGACATTGAACCTACCAGTGTAGTTGGCAGCGGATTTCTGATATGGGCATGAAGGCCAGAAATTCAAACGGATCCAACTCTCAGATGGGGCATCGGCATTCTCAGGCAGCCTTGAAGGAACCTGTGCTCTTAGGTCAGCCACTCAAATAGCAAATGGAATGTTGAGAATATCTGAATGCCTTCGCTCATTCACAGCGCACGTTTCGTCCAAAAGCTTTTGCATTTCATCCCAAAAACGATCGAATTTTGGATCTGCAGGTCTCCCATTCATGCATCTCAAGTCATAGAAGATCTCTGTGTCACCACTGCAGGCAACAAATTCAGCCACGCGTTCATCAACTAGCCCTTGCAGCTGTGTCTCTGCCGCCGACTGATCATTTGTCAGGTAGCGATACATATCGCGCAGAATTGCTGGTCTGAGGTTTGTGCATTTGACGTATCTGTCCATAAAATCCCTTCTCATTGCACGGGTAGAATATTGGGGCACCATAGTTTTCACAAAAGTGACAGATTTTATCATGCTGTTCTCATGCTCTTGTCTGTTAAGAATGTCCGATTCGGGGGGTACCTTCCACATGAAGTTCAAATTTGGAATATTGCTTCCAATCTGGTACGTGTACACAGCCACTCGGCAAGACAAAGACAGATCCTTCAGCCACTGCCGTCGTTCAAAACGGTCCTCTGGTTCAAAACCCTGCAAACTGCAGACTTCGTACTCCTTTAATTTGTCAACATGACTGTCCAACTCCACATACTTTGGCTTTACCAGAGCAGTGCTGTCAAGTATTCTGTACAGCCAGTTATCCTGGAGTGATCGGACAGGCTCCAACGATTCATTGTGATTCTTCTGAGCAGCTTTTTGGGACACGAGGTAATCCATGTACTTGTGGAGGCTCAAAGCAAAGCCCTCAAATTTGGCCCGAAATGCTGCAAACCTGCTGTTTGCAAACCAAGGAAACGTCAGAAGCTCTGAAACTTTGTCAGTGTGCTCTTTCAGGGTCTTTGAATCAAGCTGAAAATGAAAATAAAAAATAGACTGTCTGGGAAGGTATGGAAAAAGTACCGTATAATAAGGTCAACTACTCTCCCTGCACTTCTGTTTATGATTGATCAATCAATCAATCAATCAATCTCAGGGAGTGAAGTTGGTGTTCGAATGGCTCACCAGGGTATAGCTGACATTGGTGGATTGTAAAGCACATTATTGAATGGTTCAGAGAACTGGATACTGCGTTAAGACCCATATATTCATTTATCTTGCCCCCCCCCCCACCACATGATCAATCAATCAATCAATTAATCTCAGGGAGTGAAGTTGGTGTTCGAATGGCTCACCAGGGTATAGCTGACATTGGTGGATTGTAAAGCACATTATTGAATGGTTCAGAGAACTGGATACTGCGTTAAGACCCATATATTCATTTATCTTGCCCCCCCACCACCTCCCCACCTGGACATTGCACTTACCTTTGGAGGTGCCTGTTTGTTCTTCTTATAATTGTTGAAGCCTTGGAGTTCGCTGAATGGCTTGGGGAATTGAATTCCCCGTGCCAAAAATTTCTCGTGGTGTTGGTCTATGTACCATGCAGCTTCTGCCAGGGTTTCCACCATTTGTTTCCCAATGCCAGACACCTGTTGTGCAGTGAAGCCTATCTCCATTGCTGATAGTTCATCCACGAGACGGTTGAATATTTTGCAAGGGCCTTTGGTTTCAGGTCTGAAATGGGAACAGTAGGCCTATCGTTTTTAAAAATGTTTAGAATTGAGTCATTTACTGCAACACTAAAAACAGGCAGAGTATTTTGCAAGGAAGATGCAGCACTCTGGTGTCTGGGCGAGTAAAAATAGTGAATAAAAGGAATGGATAGAACCAGAACTGAAATGTAAGAAAAGAATCGAAAGTGGAAACAAAAGTAAAAGTAGGCCTATCTATGTAGGCCTAGGCCCTGAGAAACTGAGAACTGGGGGTGGCAATATTGAGTGAAAAACAGCTGGTATGGCCATGGGTGAACCAGTGAACAACACGTGGCACTGATGTTTGTAAACATTGAACTCATCCAATCAGTGCTGGAGAAATTGTCATGTGACCTGATGCTATCAACCACATATCCACATCCATGACCTGATGACATAGTAGTAGACATGCCGATGCGATGGTAGATAGATGCATCCATCAATCAATGTCACTTCGCTTAAGCCAGCCCAGGTAGACCTATGTTGGGTTTTCGAAATATTCTAGGCCTGTGGGAAAGTTTCTGTGGCAAAAGAACAGCAAATTTACCTTTTTGGCGGGAGGTGATCATACCGTCTGCTCGCATTCATCAGAACATCCACAATGGACGGCTCCGCTGGCCTGGCAGAGTGGGGAGTATCTTGGAACCGAACTAAGAGAACCGTCTGACCGAAGCTTGTGAGGGCATTAATCGGCATATCCATACGAACTGCATTCAGATCCTTTTGGGGAACTGAATCGAAAGTGTGTAGATCCGAAGCCGAGTGCACAGATTGCACATGGTTGCTGTCCATGTCGCCGATCTGCCCGGCAGACGAAAATATCCCCCACAACAGCACTGGACGGGACCTCCACAAATGTTTTTAATAGAGTGCTCACACCTCGCTGCAGAACGATTCCGATCCACGGCATTATGAACAAAGCTAGCACTAGCAGAATCCGTGTCAAAATCATAAAACATGTGAAAAAATCTGCAACTTTAATGACATACGACATGTACGATGCACATGATGCACAACAGCATGCATGTCTCATGACTCTCGTACATGTCGTAGGCGACTATTTACGCTGGTAGATGCCGGGTACCAGTTTATGGTTCGTCCAAAGATCGATTGAGGCCGCTGATCACGATCTGACAACGCCTGGCGCGAGATTTAAATCTCCCGCTTTGGAAAAAAACATTGAAAGGTTGAAAAACAGGACCGGCGGGAATAAAAAAGTCGGGTTTTTTCAATTTTATTTTTTTTCCAAATTGCCAAAATCTAACTACGGCGGGTCCGCGAATCAACAAATAAAAAAAGAATGGCCTAGCGACCATTGAATTGGATGCAATTTCTTATTATTGGCCAAGCAACAGAATCGCAACTTGCAGTAAAACGACTCTGTACTTCTTTCCCTGTTTGTGGATGTCTCCACACCAACCCGTCTTCACCCAGTACCTGTGCCTCCTCCTTTAGGGGAAAGTATCACTGTTCCCAAACCACATTCCATACATGAGCACATTTTTTTCCTCTCATTGTACTCTAGCTCATTTATTGTAAAAACTGGAATGGCCAAACAGAAAAATTGGTTGAATTGAATACTGGTACACCATCAAAATTCCTTAATGCTGTGAAATCCTGGTCTTTAATTTGGCCATTCTCATAAAGGGTCTGCAAGAAATTGCCACTGACTAAATCAGAGCAATTTTCAGCCTGGATAAACTCTGAAGGTCTGCATCTTGCCAAGATTACACCCCTCTAAGGCAGACTTTATCTGTTGTTGCATTGGAAATACAATGAAATGTAGTGGAACTTTACAATCTGAAACTCTAGAAAAGACTGAGCTGAAACCCGAATGTAGAACTAAATAACATGTGTAAACAGGATGAGTAAACAATTAAGGAAAGAATAGTGTCCAAGCCCCACGGATGGTTGCTGGACCTAATTAAGAGAGTGGATGTAATTAAGGAGAAACTGATTTACCTGAAAGAAAAGGGTTTAATAAATATGACATGTGTGATACATAACAAGCACAAAGCGAAAAGTTGCAACCAAATGCAGAACTAAAAAACCGTCAAAAGTTAAGGATAACTGGAGTCCAAGCCCCATAAATTGGTTGCTCAACCTGACCACAAGCAGAGTGTAAGTAATGGTGTAGAGCTTAATTTGGCTGAAAGAAAGTTTATAAATTATGACAAGGGTAATTATATGCCTAATAAAATTATAACAAGAAGATAACATATTAGTCCTGTAAAAATGACAAGAAGGAAAAAACCAGAATGGATAATGCAAATTACTGAGCAATGAGAAAAATAGGGCGAGGAGGAATAGAACGACCGTTGCTCAACATGTCTGAGACCACGGTATCTTGTTAGCAGACTCTTCGGGGTGAGCAACTTGGTGGGAAACTTAGAAGACGGCGAAGCACGCTTCTTTCGCTCAGAGGGGCTCAACATCGACGCTGATTTCTGAACTTGCCTAGCCAGCCGAAAACTGACAGAACATTCCTTGCACCGCCCTTCTCCCTCTGAAAACTCTTTTCGGCGTTCGGTGGATGTCAACTCAACCCATCTTTGGCACTTGTTGGATCAATATGTTGAGGGTTCTCCCTCCTTCACCAGATAACTTGGCAAACCACGAACTAATGAACAAGCAGACCTATAAGTGTCCTCAGGAATGCCGGTGTAACGTTTTTCAGTGTGTGGCCATTTTTCTGTGTGATTCCCATTGTTCGGAACACACTGGGAAACAGACTCACTGTTTCTCTGTGTGTCGCTCATTGTCAAGTCGCGGCTTATTCCGTCAATCTATTGTAATGTCACACTGGCACACGGGCCTCACTGAAAAACGTTACACCGGCACAGTATCCAAAGTTAAATCCTAATTTGTTAAGAAAATTCGCCGCACATTCGAAATGTTATCATAAAAAACGAAAAAAACCTCCAAAGCTAAGTCTGAAGCTTGGCGTGGAGATCCCCCACCCGTCCATAAATATTAGCAGGAGACCCTCGAGTTTCTCTTTTACCACAGTCACCCCTGTGGCGGCGAGCCGCTTTGTCAACTAGTGTCGCTTCAAAAAGAAAGACTCCTCTCCCGCCACCACAGATACGACTGCGGCTGGGCCATCTTGGTCGACTTCGATTCTAACTCGAGTTGAACTCGAGTTACCCGAGTTACAATCGAAAACGGTCGAGTTACCCGAGTTGCCTAACTTTTCAACAAATATGGCGGCACGCTGAAACAGACCCGAGCCTGACGTTATGACGTCGTTCGGATATATTTGGCTGACATGTTGATGACGTCATTGACGCAACAATGCCCTGCTGGCAGTCATCGCTGTGCCAGTGCTCGGTCACTCCGTATTTTTGTAATGCCCCGTGTATTACTACAAATCATTCGAACTACTTTGCGTCCTTGGCAACAGAACAACCAAGCATCTTCACATCAGGAGCACGAGAAGGAAGCGATCAGCATCAGAAAGTATGTTGCAAAACGTAAGCAAATCGCCATTAAATCTATTTCTTTGACTTTCCTCGGCACCCGTTTTGTTGGTCATGCGGGCGTCATGGTCGATGGATTAGGTTGTTTACACCGTCTCCATGGTTTTGCCGCACAACACGGTGAGCAACTACGCCCAGAAAGCGTAGTTCTCAAGCTTGTTTTTTGGTCTCTTGTGTTTTAATGCAGCTTATATTCCCAATATGTAACTCCCACAGCAATTCACCCTTAATTATCGGACCTCATCATTACATTAATGATATCAAATTGTACATATTGACATGAGAATGGTCAATCCAAGATGTCAGCCAAATGTTCCAGAGATTTCATTCATAAAATCCAAGTCTCGAATGAAATCTCGCGGGACCAGATTGATATGGCGGGTCGAGTCGGGCTCCGGCACTGCCGAGAGTTGAACTCGAGCAAAGATCAGCCAAGATGGCGGCTGTTGGAAAGTGAGTGTTAAATTTTCCGATTCTTTTTCGTTTAACACACTTTAAAGAGGTGCAGCATGACAGTAATACAAATTTTATGAATGCACAATATAATGGAGCTCTAAAAGAGACATTTTTGATGAGATATAATTTTGAATAATCATGTTTGTAAGCCAATTTCATGATTTAGCTAGGCCTAGGCCTAGCCTATGTCCTTTGGTAGCCAAGGGCAATGTTTACAAACAACATCATCCTTCTGTTTACAAAACGACTGTCGATTCGCTTCAATATATCGAGTTATGTGTGTTCAAAACATGAATATGGCTGATTTTTTTTCAATCAAAAGTTTTTTTAACGAAGTTAAGTTTTGAAAATTGGGCCATAGGCGATAGGCCTACATTTTGTACAGGCGAATGCACAGTCACGGTGTTGTGTTGTGTAGCGTGATTGTGTCCACTACTGTACATGTACATAATGTAGGCCTAGGCCTAGCCTCTGGACAGTAATTAGTTTAGATGAGTACAGCCTCTCCCGTTCTCAATCTCATTCTACATGTTCCAGTTAACTTAAAAGGCAATTGAGGTCAGTGTGCCAAGGCATGTGGTGGATACACTGAAGTCGGAAGTGGTTGGTAAGTTTTTCTATGTAGGCTGGCGACCTGAAATAAACTGGCTGAATCATGGAATAGTTGAGAAGCTCAAAGCATTTTGGTATGGAATGCTATCAGAATAACCACCCGCCCTGTGGCGTCTGTCAATATCCTAAGTCGATACCAGGTGGCGCTGCATGCATGCCCCTTGCATATTAATCATTGTCTCGTGAGGAAGCATAAGAGCAGAGATGGGCTGGCGGTGATTTGGATATTGGTCATGATATGGGTGGCGGCGATCTTACAGGTATTAAGTCGTAAGCAGCTAGTTGTCTCTCGACATGTCGTTTCTCTACTCCCACCCACCCACCCGAAGGCATGGTACCTGTGAAAGCTCCCGTCATGTCGGAAATACTATCCGCCCCAATCTGAATCAGGCATGAAGGAAGCGGTCACAGGTATTGACTTTGGATACACAGTTCAAGAGTTCGATCAATGGGCAATACCAGGAGGCGTCATAACAGCAACAGAATACGATAAGACGAGATTCCGTTTCATTCGGTAGGTTCTAAACCTTGGAACGATGAAACCATGAAACCACCCAGAAAACTATGGAACCACCCAGGAAACTATGGAACCACCCAAAATTATGCTTTTATCCGGCTTTGTCAAAACAGCAAAATGACGAAGTGATGGACTACTTTGTACTTGTTAGATATAGCCGTAAACAACTAGCTGACTGTATCCTCACAAAAAGCCGTGCAGGTCAAGTGGTTTAAGGCCTAAATGATCACTCTTTGATTAAATGATTCAATCTTATTCTTAATCATCCAGGGCACCCTGGTGTTCGGACTCCTTGCCAACTCTGAAGTCAGCTCTGCGACTGAAGCTTTGGCATGATCTCATGTAATACCTGATACCACATGTGCTAGGTTTCGGGGAACCTCAGTGACCCCTCGTTGTTTATATTGAGAAGGCTAATCTTTCTGAGAAGGCTAATTATGATTTGTTTACACTAGTGTTCACCATCAATAGTATAAAATACCTGAGACCAGCATGTTTGTATTATGCATTAGTATCAGCACAGTCATGTTGTGTTGGACGGGGATGGTATGCCTCATCCAAGTTGTGACACACCGTCTGTGCTTGATGATAATCATACATGCTTTTTACCTCCATAGCAATTGGAAAATAGCTAATGTCATGTCATGTTTAAGAATAAGGATATTTTGGGTGGTTCCTGGGTGGTTCCATGGTTTCCTGGGTATTTTCATGGTTTTCTGGGTGGTTCCATAGTTTCCTGGGTGGTTTCATGGTTTTATGGTTCCAGGGTTTAGAACCTACCGTTTCATTCGCCCTGGTTCCTTTATTGTAGCTACCACAGATCATGTGAAAACTGAAAATACAAAATGGTAGGAAATTGTGAATACAAAATCATACCCTACAAACCTGAAAGAAGTGCATCAGCACTCATCCCTGTAAGCCATGTGTGTACAAATACAGTAGCTAGGGCTATGACTAACTCAGTCTCAAACATCATGACATCTTCCAAACCTGTCAACAAATACAGGTTCTCAACAGTAATAAATTCCTTTTATCCCATACAGAGTTTATTCTTTAGGTTCTTGGTCAGAGATAACCACTACTTCTTAAATCTAAGCTTGTCGTTTGGAAACCTTGGAACCTTTGTAGAACGTGTAAGTACTGTAAGCATTGTTTACATTGAAACCGGAAGTTCCGGGACATCGACCATGAGCGCCATCTATCATTTAGAACCGGAATCATCCTAAAACTTTGCATCTGGCCAGGATACATCAATAAAAACATCCAGTTCTTACAACTGGTCAATACTTTGACTCCACCATTGGCAGCCCAGAGTAATCTATACATGTACATGTTTGACTTCATATTTACCTTTGTCCCGAATTGCAGGCTGCTACGTAAAATGGGGAAAGGGTAAAAATGGGGTGCAAGGTCCGCGAGGACCAAGGCACCACGAGCTTGCAATATGACAGAAAGCGCAACCACGCATGCGCGTGGCGCGAAAGTTATCACGTGGGCAGGGAGCGAAATTCAAAACTCCAAGATGAGGAGAAATTATGAAAACCCAAGAAAAACTCTGCTAAAACATATTAATGGCAGTCACATGGCTCCCCTAAATTGGGATACAATTTACCCCCAAAATCAACTCAACCACTTCACTTGTCCTTTACAACTACATGTAGCCTGAGCTAACAAGGCGAAAGAAATCATTTTTCCTTACAAAATAACGCTCTTAGTCAAATCAACTTTCATAAACTCTTGTGGAGAACTCCAAATTGTTCCCGTATCATAAACCATACAAACAATCAACAAATAACTTTGTTTCAACTTAACCTGAGATCTGAATCGCCCTTTTCAACAAAGACCCGAACTCCGATGAAGAGGAGACTCATCATACATCTATTCAACTACAAATGCTGCTCAGTCAAAATTTCACCAATGAAAAGTTTCACCTCTCTAGGTACACAACTTCCACTCTACTACCAGTACAGCATATTGTCAATAGGCCTACCATTTTACTCAAAAATCCTGTTTCATACCAAACATCAAAATACAATACAGGTAGCAAATGGTCCTTAAGCAGTCTCCTCTCACCACGGAACTGGTACTCTTCATGATATCAAAGGGTCACAACACCATAGACCCTACATAAAATGCACAGATGAGACAAATAAGAGGCAAAACCTCACCGCCAGAGCAGAAAATAAGAACACAACACCCGGTTCTAAAATTAATAAAAACAAAACACACACACACACTGGTGAGAAATTGCCCGCAGCTGGACGAAGCTGATCCCTAAGGAGACCACACGGTCATACGTACTCAAATAACCGTCAGGTCTCCAGAGAACTCAGGCTGAGCACCTAGCACCCCTGAGAAACACCAGTAATGTAATTACAAATATGCGCCGATTCTCCACAATAATACGTGATAAAAAATGTAAGGATAACGTTTGGTCAATTCACATCATAACTCACCATCATAACTCAACTAGTCACTAGTGGTCTCCCCGATACTTTGTTTCAACTTAACCTGAGATCTGAATCGCCCTTTTCAACAAAGACCCGAACTCCGATGAAGAGGAGACTCATCATACATCTATTCAACCACAAATGCTGCTCAGTCAAAATTTCAGCTCTGACATATCACCTTTCTAGTCACACAACTTCCACTCTACTACCAGTACAGTATATTGTCAATAGGCCTACCATTTTACTCAAAAATCCTGTTTCATTCCAAACATCAAAATACAATACAGGTAGCAAATGGTCCTTAAGCAGTCTCCTCTCACCACAGAACTGGCAGTGGTACTCTTCATGATATCAAAGGGTCACAACACCATAGACCCTACATAAAATGCACAGATGAGACAAATAACAGGCAAAACCTCACCGCCAGAGCAGAAAATAAGAACACAACACCAGGTTCTAAAATTAATAAAAACAAAACACACACACACACTGGTGAGAAATTGCCCGCAGCTGGACGAAGCTGATCCCCAAGGAGACCACACGGTCATACGCACTCAATAACCGTCAGGTCTCCAGAGAACTCAGGCTGAGCACCTAGCACCCCTGAGAAATACCAGTAATGTAATTACAAATATGCGCCGATTCTCCACAACAATACGTGATAAAAAACGTAAGGATAACGTTTGGTCAATTCACATCATAACTCACCATCATAACTCAACTAGTCACTAGTGGTCTCCCCGATCGGGAATCCCCGGTTCATGCAGGGAGGGACCAATCCGACCAGCGACCCCCCAGCCTAAAGCCGTACGAACTCCATAGGGGTCATTTTCCCCCCTTCCAAGTACTACTTCAATGGGTCTAATTGCCTGTGTGCAGTCCATACCTATCAACAGACCTACTTCAATATTCAACAGGGGTGACAGGAGCCCAGCAACCTTCTCCACGTGCGGCCAATCTCTCACTTTCTCACTATCAGGGATCCGGCACCTCTGTACCGGGATGTCAAGCCTAGAATACACAGTAGGTAAATCGAAACACAGGTTTTCATTCAACCCCTTCACCACCAAACCATTCACCCGCTGGCATGTAACAACATCTTCAGCCAGAACTGTGGCTAATCTAACTTGGGACCTTTGGCCCTCGACACCCAACTTACCCAATGTTGACTCGGTTATGAATGAACCATCACTCTGCTCATCGAGCAGGGCATAAACAACTACAGTATGCATCGGGTCAGTAACATGGCTCAAAACAACAGGCACGATCATGGAATTTAAGCAAGATGTGACAAGAGAATCACTACCAGGATCATAAGTGGTGGTACAATGTGAAACTACAGGTGTAGCTCCCAAGGAACTAGTATGAGTCACTTGACGTTGAAAGTCGTGTAACAATGTCGGGTGAAATAGCTTACAAATAGCACACTGTTTCTTTCGACGACAGTCTTTCTTGATGTGTCCATGACGAAAGCATCCCAGGCAGCGGCCAGAACCTTTGACGAATTCCACTCTCTCCTGCAATGAAAGACCCTCAAAGGCAGGACACTGATCCAAGTAATGAGCATCCTCGCCTTTCGGACACTCAGGTGGCGTCGGCATTGTTGTACTTTCCGCTCGAGCTTGAGCTTCAACTTGTTGACCTGTCCCAGCTTGGATAGCGAATGACGAAACGTGGGGACTCTTGCCCTGAGGCTTGGCGTTACTCTTATCGGAAGGCTCCGAGTCCTTGGGTGTATCCATCACAGGATTATTCCATATCCGAGATTGTCTCGTCAAGAATTCACACAGCTGTTTAAAACCGGGGTAAGCATCCTTGGCCGAAGTGCCCCCATCACCATAGCGGAAGTCATCAACTACCTTGGCCCATGCTCGTTTGATTCCGTGGTTAAGCTTGTCAACGATAGGCTCTTGGGTAACTGGGTCATCAAAGGACTTTAGCCCAACTAATGTCTCCATGGTGGCCTCATACTGAACAAGAAAATCAACAAAGTCTTGCAAGGACTTGGCATCCATAACCTTGGGCCAGCTTTCAAGACGTTGACTAAAGCTGCGTGCCAGCTTAATCCTATCACCATACCGTTCCCTGAGGATGGACCACGCTTGATCATATGCTACTTCCGTGTTCAAGGCCAGCAAACCTTCAAACATGCACCTGAATCAACTTGTTGGGGGGCACATTTTATGCACTAAAAAGGTATAGATTATGCATATTGCATAAAACATGCATCAAAAGGGTGCATGGATTATGCACACTCAGGGAGTCATGTGCTTGAGGGATGTTTGATGCATGTTTTATGTAGTGTAGTGTTTTATGTAGTGCCTCTTGGAGATGCATATGCCTCTTTTTGGTAAGGGAAGGCCCATTACACTTGTTAATCTGGATTAATTGTTCACATAGTTCATTATTTGCATTCTCCTCAACACTCCATCCTTTGCATTTGGGTAAATGTTCATGTAATTGTTTGGTTCTGGTTCGACTCTTTCTATGTAGTGCTCAATGTCATCGTCATTGATGATGCACAAGTTATGGATAATGCAACCGGCAGTGATAGTGTCCGCAACTCTTTGAGCTGTGTGCACTGGGACTTCTTTTAGTCTTCGGACCCTCCCTTTCAGATGACCAATTCCTCTCTCCACATTTTGTCTGACTTGAGAAACTGCCTGGTTATATTCTCGCTGTTGGCGGGTTAAGTGGCCATTGTCCCTGAATGGCGTAATTAACCACCATCGAAGTGGATAAGCTAAGTCTGCCAAGACTTAGTTGTCATCAAAAACTGCTCGACCTCCCTCAGCACTCTCATACAAACTTGAGTTCCGCAAAACTCGCGCAGCCAGGCCATCCAGTGTAGATGTTCCTGAACATCAGTTTGTCATCCACTACAACCTGAAAATGGATGTTGAAATACTGCATTTAACAGGAAGACTGGAAGGAAATGCAAACTACTGTATTAATTTTGAGCATTTACTGTTATACATAACTGCAAATGAGGTGAGATTTAAGAATTTACTATTTCAAAAACTGGAAGACATTTTTCTTATGTTTCATAGTTTGTTACATGTACATACTTTGTTTATTTACCTGAAGTTGCATAGACGGATAGTGCAATCTGTTTATCCAGTCTTGGTCCCCACCTATACGGCCAGAGAGCTCAATATGAGTGCCATCCAACAAGCCTATTATACCCCTTGGCAGTCTGTAGTTGTACTGTCTGTGGAAACTTGCTGCGATTTCCTGTTGTTCCTCTTGATCTGGCCATGCTATCACCTGAAAAACAATTGAAATATATTTCATATTTTTGCTTCATTGTTCCTTGAAGGCACTAACGCATTATAAAATTTGACTAACACTGAGCCTGAGGTTTCTGCGCTCACCATACTCACTAAGAACACAGATGTTTTGTGAACAAAACAGCAACAGGTGAATTTGGCTTACAATCATGAAAGTGGTAACACACAGACTGAAAATACTCCAAACTGATTCAGAAATAACTAGGGCATAGGCCTACTCTACTGCAAATATTATTTGAACAGGTTGGACAAAACCCATGACCTAACAACTTTCGTTTCGGGTTAGCTAGGCTTACCGGTACCAGTTTCAAAGCAATTCTTCATTTGATTTGAGATTGTTATCACTATTTACCTCCCCTTTGGTTAGGTCTCAGCAGATCTCCTTCAATGCCTTCCAGTAGAATTTGGAAAATGCCCTTACTGATTCTGAAATAGACAGAATAGGGGGGCCTACGGAGTATATTTTTGGGGCGGTGTGAAGGTGTGAAACTTGGACTTGGAGTCTGAATTTAGACACTCTCAGTGTCTAAATTCAGAAACTGTGAATTATTGCTTTAAAGTTTTAAGTTCTTGAAAGACCATCCAACGTTTCTAAAAGACACTTTTATCACTGTTTATGGGTTCTCGGTCGATAAAAACCTGAATTTCTTGAAAACGCAGCCGGTGCCGTGAAAACGCAGCCGTGGAATTAAAGAGGACATACAGGGCCACCTATCCATTGGGTCAGACCCTTTCCGATTTGATGCTTTAATATTCCGATTGAGCGTTTTTTGTTGAGGTGTCTGAATTTATACACCTTGAGAGTTTCCAAATTCAAAGTGGCTATTGTTGCTACGGCACTGCTTTTTTGGGAGTTTTTAGGGATTTAGGATTAGGGATTAGGGTTTAGGGCAAGGGTTAGTGTCTAAATTTAGAAACGTTTGTAAATAAAGACTTATCCCGAACTGATTTACACGTGGCACATTTTTGTAAGGCCCTCTAGGCATGCCATAGGTCGGTGTGCCTAGTCTAGTACACAGAGGGGATGCATACATACTAACTAAGTAAAGGGTGTCACAATGTTGTAAACGAACTCCTGTGAGGCCTATAGGCCATGTGGGCCTAGGCCTACCATGCCTAGCCTACACTACAGCGTCGTTGCTAGCTAGCCCTGAGCCTACCGGGCGGTAGGCTAGCTACCGTCGTCGCGTCCCGTAGCCAGGTGTGAAAGTAACCCAGGTCCTAGTAAGTAGGGTCTGCGGGACCCTAACTCCTAGGATTCTAAGTCCTACGGACCCTAACTCTTAGGAATCTAAGTCCTACGGTCCTGGACAACTAGGAACTGTAGTCCTAGGACCAAGATTTCTAGGAACCAATGTCCTAGGACTGCACTTCCTTAGGAATAGAGGTCCAACATTTAGAAACAGTGGTCCCAGGCGGACTTCCGTTACGATAGAAATCTAGGATCCCAAGTCCTACTCAAAATTAAAGAAAACTTCAGGGTTGATATACATCAGTCTGCGAATGAAAAATATGCGCAGAATACTTTGAGTTATGCACATGATGTACATTCTGCACATATTTTTCATTCGCAGTGAGGTGTTGCAATTTGAAAACTTGCGCCAAGCACGACATGATGAAAATGGGGCCGTGATTTGGTCCCTGCGGGGATATAGTCATGACAAGATCACCCTCGGTAAAATGTCATGTAATAAAAGTGCATCGTTCACTTGCCCTTTCAGGCGTCGATACATCAGGTCCTCCGTCGGACCCGCTTTCCTAGGAATGCAAGCCCGCCGGACCCGTTTTTCTAGGAATGCAAGCCCGCCGGACCTGCTTTCCTCGGAATGCAAGTCCGCCGGACCTGCTTTCCTCGGAACGCAAGTCCGCCGGACCTGCTTTCCTCGGAATGCAAGTCCGCCTGACATGCTTTTCTAGACATACAACTCCATAGACCTACGATTAGGAATCAAAGTCCAAAAGACAATGTTGTGTAATGATCGAAGATGACAAGAAAAAAAATTTAAACAAAAAAACAGTTGCCCGACAGGGAGTCGAACCCGCAGTATTTGCTTTATGTGCAGGTCCCCGAACCACTACACCACGAGTGACCGGCTGACCGACGACCGATTATTTTAGCTATTTGAATGCATGTTCTATTAAAGAGCTATACAGATTCTATTGTGCATTTAATAGGCCTACAAAAGGGGAAGGACTTCGGTTACGGCGGACTTTGATTTCTGTCACTGTTGTAAAAGAAATCTAAGTCCCCTAGTAATCAGAGTCCTACCTTTTATATAGGATTGGTAACACAGGAACAGAAGTCCGGGTAGGACAGTGGTTCCTAAGGAATGGGGGCCCGTAGGGCCCCCATTCCTAAGGAACCAAGGTCCATGGGACCTTGGTTCCGGGCGGACTTGCATTTCTTTCACACCGGGCCGAGGGCCTAGGCCTACCTGAAGTGCATTACGAAGTCCCTCAGTGACATAAGTGGCACGGTACGCTCAGCAAACTCAGTAATTTTTGGCACTCTCGATCTGCGAAGGATAGTGGCTACCACTGGATGGAGGCTAAATTGGTTAAAAACCAACATTTCTGGGATATTGTCAAGAAAAAAGTCATCCAAAATATCCAGGTTGCAATTGGCCGCCATTTTGACGCTACTCGACCGAGTTCGTTTGGTTAATCGAGTGGGCATGCGCACTTCATTTTTCTGCTCCAATTTCCGGTGGCAATTTTTCGTACTCGAACTCTACTCGAGTTTGAATCGAAGTCGCCCCTTGATATTCCTCGACGTACTTCATAACTTTGGCCCTGGTAGCAGTCTTCAACTGAAGATATTCCTTGGAAGGGCCTGGCTCGTCCAAGATTAGTAAGCTAAGCCTAGCGTCTCCTCCATCTAAATGTTAAGGGAAAATAAAATAAAAACATAAATAGTACACAGCGGACACTGGCAACATCATAGGTATCTACAACATTTTGATGATAGAGCGCGATTCCCAACCACAGTGCAACTACGTTAATCTTTATACGCGACAATGGGCCGTATTCTAGAAGCTTTCCTTAACTCTAAGGTCTACCTTTAGCTATTGTTTGCAGGGCAGAATACAAAAGATTAAAGTGGACCTTAGAGTTAAGAAAGCTTCTAGAATACGGGCCAATGTCTTTCCAGACGTCGGGATAATATACTGGCAAAATATGCGCAGCATTGCAATACCGGGCAGGCTTCCTTATAATTCCACGAGGCCTGAGGCTGTAGCGGCTGTCCTCAGTGGACACTGTGTCCTCAGATTCTGAGTTGGAATCATCAATGGACTCGGCAGAATCAGTGTCCTCGTCAGAAGGCAGTCCAACCAGCACAGCCTCAGCCTCCTCCTGTGGTTCCATGACAGGTTCCAGATAATCGACCAATGGTTCAGAGGTTTAGATATCCGCCTCTTGAACCGGGCGTACCTCCCGGGCCGAAGGGGGCCTTCGAAGGCTCATCTGTCGTCTGCTGGCACTGCCCCCTACGCACAGGTTCATCATCTGAGTCGGATTCAGAATCTGACACCACTGGCTGAATTGTCTGGGAGCTCCCTTTGGGCTTCTTTCGTGAGTGTAAGTTTTACTTGGTTTGGCTCAGGAGGCTTTGGCTCAACCCGAACATAGAACTTCTTCATGTTGTAGAGATGAACCAACTCTCGGCGAATCTTCCTTCCAGCCACATTTTCCACTGGAAAGTTCACTTCTGATAACTTCTGGAGAAGCCTTTCCAATTTTTATGGAATTTGGATACCTTGTGCGGGCGCCGAATATGGTGGTTTCTCAGAAGAATCAAGTCCCCCTCAGCAAATTAGCCAGATATCATATTGCGGTCATAATACGTCCATTGGCGTTACTGGGCCAATCCAAACCTTTCCCGCACTTGGTGATGGGCGTCCTCCATCTCCTCCCGCAATTTCCGGACTAAGGAAAGCTGGTAGACACCTGTATGCTTGACCGAAATGCCATGAGAGCTGCTGGAAGCCTCTGGTCCCAATCGCGGCCTTCCTCATCCACCATGGCCGTCAGCATGGACTTTATTGATTTGTTAAAGTTTTCCACCTGGCCGTTGCCCTGGGGTGGTACGAAGTAGTCATCGTCATCGTCAGGAACAAATAATGGTGAGTTGCCCATTGTGAGCCAACTTCTGCCAGAAAAGTTTCACGTGGAGAGGCGCCTTTATGCCTACTGTACACGATAATATTTTTCATGCATTTTTTTGGGAAATTCAGATTCCGGGCCTATTGGGGCTTCAATTATAAACCTTCATGTAGGCCTTTATTGAGCAGATTCAGAAAATTGGATGAAAAATTTGATCGTGTACACCCTATTACCCTTCCAACAATATAATTTGGAAAGTGTTTTTTCCATAATTGTAGGAAATACTTGTATCCTATCAGTTCACTTCCTTCTCTTTGAAGATTTCTGACACCATTCTCCAGTGATAATGCTTCGAATCACAGACTGGGAGAAACACTTTGTTTTCATGTGGCAATGTAGTCACCCATTCTTCTTAAATTTAGTGTCATCCAAGCTGAAAATTTTTTATGGACTTGAATGAGAAATAACTTCATTTAGTTATTTACAGCCAATTTATGCTACCGATTAGCAATCTGCATATCAGCTTAGAGTTCTGTTGGAAGTTGTGTACTTTTTTCAATTCTTCATCTCCGCTGCACTGTGCAACCCATGCACATACCTTCTCAAGTTTATTTACACAATTACAGGCATATACGTGACCTGTCACAGCAAAACATCTATCAAGTCGCCGAAGATGTGAACCAGGATGAGCCAAATAACTCCATGAGATAAAGGAAGAAATGTAATCACTCAGATTTTACAAAATAAAGACAACACACCAAGGCTTACTGAATTTTACAAATTTTGGCCTCAATCTGCAAACTTCAGAGCAACTCAGAGCTCGTCCTGTGGTGACGGTGCAGTGGGCAGCAACCAAAAAAAACATTTGTTTGTATTTCACTGAAGTTTATCAATCATGCGGAAGAATTTCTTTTTCAACGTTGCTTCCTTGGAAGCTTCAAATGTATCCATCGTTTTTCTTGCTTAGTTCAATAACTCTGTGGCAGGCCAGAGGTTTAGGGCGTTGCTTCATCTTGAAGTACATCTCAAAGATCTTCCTGATCTCATCCTCTTCTTATAGAGTCCATAGTTGCTTTGCATTGTTTGTACGGTTTTTCCTTTGCTTTCGGTCAGAATCAGGGTTTGAAATGGTCTTCGCCTTCTTCTCAAACAGTATTTCAGATATGTCCAGTACTTTCTCGGTATTCCCTTCAAGTGATGATTGGGTGTTGAATGTGTTCAAGTGGTCACTGCTCTGTATTTTTGGAGGCCCCTCGTTTTGCTTTTTTAACGCCATATACAATGTCTGAAAGAATTACAACACCATACCTAATAATGGGAACAGGTATGGAACAATACCTTAGCCCAAAACTAGGTATTTGTCATCTGCTAGCTGAAAAGACAAGAAATGGTTAATTTCGTCCCTCAAGCAGATGAAAAATGCCTTGTTTGGTTTGGGCAAGCGCGCTGTTCCATACCTTCCAACCCCTGATTATGCTTTGATCAAGGTAGTTGGCTAGCTAGGAGCTGCCATTTACATAAATGTAGCAGCTAATCATTCCGTCATACTGCAACAAATTCTTCCCACAGGGACTATGCAATGGTATGGGCTCGGGCTATCGATATTAATCTGTAGTGAACAGCAAGTGAAACATGTTTGACGTTAAAAACAGCTGACACAGCTAACAGGATTGGGGTAATAAAGGGAGAGTATTATGGCCGAAAAGGGGGTACTTTATTGCTGGTCAGCACTAAATACAATTCACAGCTCAGTACAATGGTAACCAAACTCAAAAAGTATGTTGCCGTGGTCATTACTGACCCATTTGACAAGTTTGGTAACCATAAGGCTGAGCTGTGCATTTTGAAGTCATCTTTAATATTTTGTATTGATGGCTTATTTTCACCATATTACTGTCCCTTTAAATGGGGCAACAGTAGCTTTTGAACAGAAGGGATTCACTGTTGACAAGTATGTTATACTGCACACATACCAGTAATGTAAATGAAACATTTCAAGGAGATAACATACCACCCATATTGATGTCACTCAGTTTCTTGTTGGCAAATTGGCCGATGGCTCCAGAATCCTGCGAGACGAGTATCTTAGCAATCTGCGTCCTTTCTATGGAACACTGAGATACATGTATTTAGGAACATTATAAAACGTTACACCGGTATGTGCCTTGAATTCATGGACACACAATGTATTAGCCTAATTCAAGTCATCTGGACCTTCTTTGTAGAATGACAACTCAGTATGATGGTACATGTAGGCAGTTTACTTTTAATAAACATATCTTTCTTTCAAATTATAAAGGTTTCCTATTTCAATTCAAGTGGGCGTTACCTTATAGACCACTTACATGCACTCCAAAGTCAGAGCCCGCTCATGGGGGCAGAAAAATCAACATTTTTTTATGTAGACTTTTTGGGGAGGGAGGGGGGTCCAGAAAAAGTCTACGCTCTGTAGACTTGTGCAAATGTTGAAAATGTTGAACCACCCCTAAGTGATGTCCTACAGTTTGAGTTTTGCAAAAAAAGATAATGCCTGGTATCAGAAACTTGTAAACGTGAGAGTGACATTTACTGGAGGGCATCAATTTATCTAGCTAAACGGCAACAAAATACATGTAGGACCTACCTATTGTTTATTTTTGTACTGACAATCAGGCGCTCTACAATTTGTGCACGGTTTGTCGAACAGTCCGCAGGTACACCTCACACACTTTTTAGCCCGCTTGGCCGCAAGGCCCAGCAGGGCTTAAGCTGTGGTTGGGGTCATTGAGTGGTGGTCTGTCGTGCGTCAATACGTACGTACGTACGTCCGTACGTCCGTAAACTTTTGGTTTGTTAGCGCTCTAGCGCCTTTATTTTTTGAGGAATCTTTTTGATCTTTGGTGGGTGTGTATATGGGCCTAAGATCTAGGTCGAGTTCGATTTTGAGCGTGGTTGGATTCCAATTTTGGCCTCCAGGGGGCGTTTTGTGAAAAATTTCAAAGGGCTGTATTTTGATAATGGTTCGAACTACTGTGTTGAAACTTTCCACACATTTACCTCTAGGTAATAGCAACGTACAGACAAAATTTCGTTGAAATCTGATTCTCGACTATGCCACTAGGGGGCCAAAACCAAAATCACTAAAAGTGTTATTTCTCCCTTACCAAGAGATGGATCTTTGTCAAATTTTTATCATGGGTATATCTAATGAGGATACATAAGATAACACTTGAGTTTTTGAATTTGACCTACTTTTCAAGGTCACAGGGGTCAAAGTTCTTCTGAAATTATGAAGTTGGCTCTTTTTGTAATGGTTGCTTTGAAACTTTGTACATATCTACCTCTCGATTACAACAACTCACAAACGAATTTTCGATGAAATCTGATGCTTGATTTTGCCACTAGGGGGTCAAAACAAGAAAAACATAAACTGCTATTTCTCCCTAACAAAGTGATGGATCTTCATCAAACTTCTATCAAGGGTAAATAGGATACATAGCATAATACTGCTTCCAAGCCAAGCGGGCACAGTGCCATTGGCACTATTTTTTCTTCTACCGTTGCAATTTCAACATAGTTCCTGAAATGATTGAGTTTGTTATCGGAATATGCACACAAATCGTACAGAAAACAGAGCTTGTAATCAATAAATATGACATTGCCCAACCATGGTATTTAGATACGGAGGCTTTATTAGAATATTTTACCGTCGGCCTCTCAATAAGGCTACTTTGACATCGTTTGAGATTTTGGTGAATTTCATATTTCGAAGTCACCAGGTATATGTTTACTATTTGAAATTCCAGAGTGCATTTGCACGTGACCTTCTGCATATGGGAGGCATACCGACGTGGCATTATCGGTTAGCTGGCTGCTTATACTTGTACGGATGTTTATCATGTATACTGGTTATGTGACATGTACAGCGATTTCCCAGATCAGTATAAGGATGCGGGTACGTGAAAAGTTGGTGTTCTATAAACGAACCTCTCTATTATCCCTTTTCGTATCCATACCAGTTCAAAATCTCAAATCGGGTCGGTTCAAAACCTGGCACTGGCACTGGCAGTGGTCCAAATGTGATTTCAGGTCTGCAGCCAATTAGTATTACCATTATGGTTGTCTTGTGTCCCAATTTCTATGATAGTCAACTTCGACACTGGCATTTTTTTTGTTTGAAGTGAAAGTGATTTAGTCCACCGGTAAGTTTCAGCATAGATATTTTTAGGTGACAGGCCTAGTTTTAGTGAAAACTGAAGAACACCAAGCAAGGCCTTTATCATTTATTGTGGTAGACGATCTCCGGGACGATCTCTTATTGGATTGTGTGATTGGTCCCTTATGATGGGAATGGAATGGCTTCCAAACCAGGGATTCACCTGGAGTGTCTAAATCATTGTGTTAGTCTGGAAAAGTATCCGTGAACTCCATTGCCCTGCCATAGAAGGGCAGCTAGGGTGGTTTGGGGAGTGGTAATTAGGGTCGCTGAGTTGGAAGTATCTGAAGATATAAACTCTTCGGGCAAGGCTCAGAGTGTGTGTGTTGACATGGTTGAGGGGCGATCGGGTGGTGGTCACTCACCGGAAATCATCAAGTCGGATAGAACTACATGTGTTGTGTACCGGATCAAGATTGTCAAGGTAATCAACAAAACAATAGCAATTGATTGAAAGAATATATATCGATTTATTTGAAAGCATGTAACCACCAGTGTGGGTGAAAAATAGAAATTTCAGCAGTTAACAAAATTATATCAGTCCCTGATTTACATGTACACATTTATTGTGTCAAACATTTATAAGGCCCTGTCATTTTTATCTTGTTTAAAATTACAGTAAACATGTTAAAGTTACTTTTTGATTCTCATACTGATGTTGAATCATGATTTGGGAACGATTGGAAGGTATATTAGCAAAAAACCTTTAATCTCTGAGGGAGACATGAATAATGAACTGACTGGCTTCTCAGATACACAAGTAGTAATTTGTGATTTCATTATGTATCTCGTGTAATGTATTCAACAATGCAGAGCATGGCATATGCCCCGACTGGTATGTTGTTTGTGGGCATGGACCAGATGGTAAACAGAGGGCAAGCGATGGTGCTTGTCATCGAAGGGAACCTTCCCCTCATATAATAGAGAAAAACACTCACAAAGAATTTGAGGTTGATCGCTCAAAGTGTTCTCAAGTTTATTGACAAAACGAAACACCGACACTGACACTGACGCACATGCCATGACATAATATGCCCCCCCCCCATCTTTTGAGGTCAGCGAGGTGAGTGCAATGATATATAAAATCTTTCATTTATATGTATTACTAGTACAATACTACAGGCCTTGACTCATTGTCAGGCAATGCCACTAGATACTTTCACCCATGACAAAGTCACCAAACTCATGAGTTCTGGCCTTTAGAAAACAAATACTCTTTGGACATGAATATACAATGTATAAATACATAGGCCGAAACATATCTTCAAAGAGACACAAACTCACTGACAATGACAGGAAAACCAAAAGATGAAAAGGTCAAATATTATTATTCCTCTTGTGAAAAAAAACTACGTTCTTATTCCACTCACCATCATGTAAAACATCATGGAATATGGTTCCAAGTTCATCAAAATCTGTATGTCACTTTCAAGAAAACCGTCATCATGATGGCTGCAGTAGCGTGGCATAAAAATTCAGTGATTTGAGTTGAGAAGATTGATGTGCTCTTTGGAGAGTGTCTCAAGGACGTTCTCATTCATCCGAATATGCTGCCTTCCAGCGAATGTTGGGTACTTTCGAAGAATGCATGCTGCGTTCAAATGAAAGTGAACATTGTTTCTTCACGGTTATTTTCATTGTTCCATCTTTACTTGGATAAGTCCTGAAATCCTTAAAAACTATCACAATATCAAAGGGTGCAGGCGGTGCTTCTGGGGGAATTCTAAATATACCACTGCATCCATAACAGGTTGTTACCTGTGTCCCCTTTAGCCAGCGTATAGTGAAATAATCAGTTTCACTCCCTTCATCACTGGTACATGTTGATTGCAAGTGAGCTTGGATCGGAACTGCGATGACCTCATTATGGTTAGTGTTGGATTGATCAATTGGAGCAGGTCCGCTAACAGATTGTGTATGAGTCACTTTTGCCCTGTTCCGCTGACGTGGGGAGCTTTGTAGCCAGACCACTTTGGCATGCCAGTGTCAGCTAGTGTTGTGAATGACACCTTGTGAGTTTCACGGTACACTTCACAAAACCCACTAACATCGCCATACATCCTGGCAGCTGCAATGATATGGGCACAGATGCTACGGGCACGGTAACCAGGGCAGGCATTGTCGCAGAAATATTTTTTCCCTTTGCATGTTACAACATGAGGTGTTAATTGCCTGTCACAGGTGGTCTTACAAGAAGGATCAATTGATGATTTCTTAATCTTCTCTTCAGAAAGCAACCTGTCTGCCTTATCAGACAGCTCGGTCAATTCACCTACTGATATTCCGCTGGCAAGTAAACAAGTCTGATGGGCCTTCTATGGCCTGGTCAGCGATATCCATGGGTAATATAGCAGAATCATTCAAATCGGGCTCAGCAGCCAATGCTGGTAGGTTTTGTGCACCGTAGGAATGTACAAAATGTTTGAACATGTGTTTGCTGTGAGAAACTTTGAGACTGATTCTCCGATCACAGCATGGTGGAAGTCTAGCCGAGGCATTGGTCATAATCCAAGCTCTGGTACCTCATCCGCTGCAGTTGCAAAAACCAGAATTTTCTTTAGTGACAGGTCTTCACATTGATTCTCCGTCTGGAATGTAATTTAAAAAATATTAGTGTTCTTTCAGAAATGGAAAAAGGATTGTACTGTATTAAATTTATGTATGGACTGAAAAGGACGCAACGAATTAATGAACCCACCAGCCATCAAAACTGAATACGAGATCTGTAGATCATCGTCATGTAAAATAGGGTCCAATGAGGGTCCAATGACTTTGCGCTGACCTTGGCGAAGCAGAGAATTTTGGCAAAGATCAAAGTTTTATTTCATGTTCAAAAGTGTACCTATGTCCAAGGATATCTACCCCTACTGAGGTATCTGTAGTGTTAAGGTTGGACAGGAGTCTGCATAATTGCACCAAATGCGGACTGACTTACTCGTGGGATATAGTCACAGCTGCATGCACATCTGGAAGAGAGGCCTTCTCACGCTTCTCGAAGGAATGCTCTGCATTTGCCTTTGTAGCCCTGTACCCTAAGGAAAAACGTTTTGGTTCAGATCGCACCCCAACTTTAATTCAACGTTGTGCATAAATTCACCTTTGGAAAGCGTTGCGTGTATTTGGAAGGATAAGACTTACCAGTGATTTCGCTGACAAGAGTGGTCATCTTTTTTCGCCTCCCTTGCATGGCATCAGCCACCTTTAGGTTTAGGTTTTCATCCAGGTTGTTTGTTGTCATAGTCCTCCCATGTTCGATCATCAGGTGGAGACTAGTTTCATCCAGCCAGGCTGATTGCCATTTGTCGCACCACTTCTTTCTGCAAGTACTCCTTCAACTTTGCTTTCACGGTGTTGGCCATATCGGGGAGTTCGTCAATAGCCTACAAAGACAGAATCGTGGTCATGTTTAGGACATTGGCAAAATCCCAACGTTACCAGAAGCCTACAAAATTTAGCAATCACCATCGTCACATTTCTGTAATTTTGTCACAACAACACTATAATTTAATTTGTATTCATTTGTTGGAGTAGGAAGATATGCATAAAAATGAAGAAAAGGGTACTTGCACCATACCTGCAGAAATAAATGCCATCTTTTTTGAGCCATTGCTGCATCACATGACCTTGCCACCATCTTCATTCCTAGCACCACGATGTAAGAATTCACCAAAGTTACTTTCAGTTCCTTAAGCTTAATCATGACAGCCTTTACAATGTGAAATCAGCAGAGGATGTACTTCAGTCCCTGCCTCTCACAGGCCAGATTTTCCATAGTAGAATGACACATAGGAAGACGCTGATCTGTCAGCATAGCCGTCAGATGACTGAAGCCTGCTTCCACAACTGCATTACTTGCCCCAATGCTGAGGACAAGCTCTGCCAAAATGCATAGATTGGGAAATGAGGATCTTCTGTGCTTCATTATCCTTTCCCAAAGCTCCCTGCATTGCATAGCTTCAAAGTAGTTTCTCACCTTTCACTTGAAATCTCTGAACTCTGCCTTCAGTTTTGAATTATCAAAGTCTGCATGAACAAGCAGCTGTTCGAAATGAGCAGCTAAATTCAGAATGCTGAAAATCCTGGTCAAAATCATCATGCCAATTAGCTGGGTCAAGCCAAAACATTTCTTTGAACACTTCATTCTCAAAGGAATCAAATCTTCTGTTCAGCTGGGTGTTCAGCTCATTGACCTTACCAACCAGTGTTTGAATTGCTCGTTTTGTACCAGCTAATGACTGCATGTTACTCAACTTGACACTCACATGTTCCCTATTTGTGGGCTTTCGTCTCATGTGGCCAGGCTTTGGTAATTCACACTCCACCGCAACAGCAGCACCTTCTTCATGGACACTGAAATTATTACTGCTGTTCAACAGAAGTTGGTCATTAAACGCACTGTCATCATCTGAAGACAGAATGTTGTCATAACTGTCAATCAAATCGTGAAGGTAAGCTTTGGTTTGCTCCATCTGAGGAACCACATCAAAAGAAAGAAGTTTCCCTTCTCAAGTCTAAGGGCCGTATGCACAGAGCTTCCTTGAGTGTGAGGTCGACCTTTAGCTATTGTTTGCAGGGCAGAATACAAAAGATTAAGGTCGACCTTACACTTGAGGAAGCTCTGTGCATTAGGCCCTAAGGGACATTCTTGCCACTATATCAACAACATGCTTGTAGAAAATGCATGTAGCAAGAAACTGAAAATTGGTGAGTTTTTTCAGGACACCTCTGAGCTTTGGGTTCAGCTGTCTGTTGCTTTGTTCTCCAGTGGCAATCATGTTTTCCATCGTTTGCCCGAGAATTATCCAATTCATGAGCAAGCGATCTAGACCTCTTCGCTGGTGGGCTATAAAACGTGTACCATGCACTTTGGGAAACCTGTAAACAGTAACACCAACAGCAGCTGCTGTGTCTTCAAAAGAACGCTTCACCTTTCCGGATTGTTTGAAAAAATAATACAAAGTGATCATGAAATCATGAACTTCCGCGAATGCCTTTTGGTTTTGGCCATCGTCAGCGTCTGACTCTGATATTTCATGGACTTTTCGCTTCTTAGCCGGGGGCGTCCCCCTTGTTTTTGCAGACCTCTCTTTTGCCAGGTTCGTCCAAGCCTCACCCATGGCCTTCATAGCCGTGGAGATGTCCCCGAGGGTGGTCTCTATCTTTTGGAGAGCTTTCTCTGCAGAAGAGGTACTCTTGAGACCAGAAGAGCCGCCCGTGGCGGCAGAGGCAGCAGATGATGTGGTCGCCATAGGCTCACTCCGCATGGCTGAGGATTTCCGCATGGCTGAGGATTCAGGCAGCCAATTTTCAAATGCTTCCCAATAGAGGCGCCACATTGCTTCATTCAGAATCTGAATGGCATGGAGGCTTTGGTAGTAATCGCCCCTCTCCCCGAATGTCTTGTTAGCTGTCCCTTCTGAGCAAAGCCCAGCAGCTGACACAAGCCTCTCCACTCCACTGCCACGCATAATCTTGCAGACAGCATGCAAGGAATTGTGTGCCTGATGAAAGCCACCAAGAAGGAGGATGACCTTTTCAAACTGGTCCTTCTCCCTGTCTCGAATGGCTCTTGCTAATTCATAGGTAGCTTGATCCCCTGTAATGATTGTCCGTTCTTCACCTAGGGACCTTGACATGGCAACCAAATTCAGTATAGCATCCTTCAGGACTGAGGGACTTGTTGGTGACTTTGGAACAAGGGGCAAATATGCAACCTTGCATGCCTGTCTTTCAGGAAACAGTCGTCTGCAGAAAGACGGAAACCCTGGAATTTGGCTTCCACCAACATCAGGTTCAGGCAAATCAGTTACTGGTGTGTAATACTCATAGGCTGCATCATATCATGATATGTAGCTACGGGATGTAGGTAGGACTACACGGTCATGACGTGGAAGGGGGACGCCGGTGCCAACAGCAATGAGCGTGACACCGCGCCGGTTTTACAGCTCGAACTCGTTAACGAAAATGAGTTGCAACACCAAATTTCTCGGAGAACTGCAGTAAACCACTGAGATCCGACTGTACGCCTTACAGATTCGATGACATTTCTATCTCCATGACATTTCTATCTCCAGTTTCAGATTTTTGTAGCCGGTCCTGTTCATTTTCTTCCGAGTCGGCCATTTTGACACGGGGTTTGGAAAACGCGGACACGGAATACGGCGATCGCACGGTTTCGTGCAGAACTGATTCCCCAGCGTGGTGGTGGCAAGTGAAGCAGACTGTGACCGTCCGAGAGGGTGTATTGTTTGGAAGAGGTAGTTTGGAAGTGCCCTGTGGCTGTTCGTAATTTCTACCGCTTGGGGTTTATATCTATTAAGTTCAGCTTTAAAGTCATTGAACATCATGGTAAAGCAATTCCACCAGAAGCACATGTGTATGAAGCTCCGCATCTGAGCATGCGCGAGCTCAAGGCGACTGAGGCGCCGTCTCCAGGGCCTGCGCCGCAACACCCTAGTCACCGAACAACAATGAATTTAGGGGAGGGTTACTCTTAACGGTCCAACGCACATTGTTTTCTGACAGTTGAACCTTGGTTTGAAATAGAACTTCCAACTAGACCTTCATTCGAAATTGAACACAGGCATAGCCCATGACTGTGATTCATCAAACTTTGTGTTACGTGATATGACTTTGACAACTTTTAAGTTTTTGAAATTCTTTTTTGCCCTGGGCACTTGTCCAGTTATATTGGTTTGCAACCTCAGGCTTCATGAGGCGGTCGAGTATGGACCTGGCAGTTGTTATGACATTCTTCCCGCCAAGGACTCCAAGGTTTAATACCTGAAATCATGTACAATGTAAGGAAACGTTTTGGCTGAGGGTCTTGGAATTCTGTGCCACTTCTGTGGGTCCGTGGGTTCGAATCTGGTAGGAATGAATGTCTTTCACCTTAGAAACCCGATTTCTATTTCATATTCTTTACTTGTATCTCCTTTGTATGTGGCCCCTCGCATGACATAAAACTGTTTGGGTTCGGAGATTGTTTGGACTACTCGCAGGGTACTGATGGACGCCTCGTTCAACATAGGCCATTGAACCATCTTTTTGAAGGGATTTGGCCTGGTAGTTAAGGCGTGCTGCCCCTTAGTGCTGGCGATTGATGCCTCATGCGAGGGTTCGAATCTGGTAGGAAGCAATGTCTTTTACGTTAGAAACCGTATTTCTATTTCATATACTTCAAATCAAAACTGGAATTACCCGCATGCACAATGCACATTAAGACTGACAAAAGTGACAGACCGAGAATGAGATGGTGAAACTTTAAAGAGTGCCACTAGAACTCGTGAGGTATGTCATGAGGGTGCCCATATAATCATCCAGTTATGACAGGCCACCATGGAGAAAATTAGCAGCAATTTTATGGTTTAAAATTTTGATTTCACACATTGGCCCATACATTTCACACATCATACCACAAAACAAAAAATTCAATTTCAAGTGCCAAAGTATGCTTGAGGTTACTCTGTATTCCCCACCATGATAAGACTTATGTCCTGTCCAACCAGTACTCAGTGGCAATACCAATCCTGGACTGATATCATGTCGAAAACTGAGCTGACGGTGTAAACAAACCGTGTCTGTAAACCTTTAAACAAGGTTGGCTAAAGTGGCGCATTACCATCACAGGGTATGAAAAAAGGATATGGTTTTCCTACAGGACCTATAAACAGTTTCCCACTCCTAGGTGTCCCAGTCATGCCAGTGTGGTATCCCCTCACCCATTGGATGATGCAGTATAAATACGTCTTGCAGGTCATATCTTTGCATAAAAGTGGCCTTCCCAGTCACTGGTCACATACATGTAGGGTTTCCCACCAAAACATTGTTAGGCTGGCTCAAGTAGATGGATGGCTCTGTCGGAACTGTCACCTAATAATATCACAATGCTCACAATCACAGTCACACACTGGCCAAATCTAGAAAATTGACCTATTGAAGCATATTTACTACCGGTACTTACCAACTTTTTAGTAACAACATCATCATCTTCCAGTGCTCTTTCAATCAGTTGGACATCATCAACTGACTTCAATGACAGAGGCACTGGCAGATTGTCAGCCTCAAAAGTATCCTCTGCCAAAGAGTCACCAACACGAACCCCATGGCTAACTTCAGACAACATTGATGCATTACTGGAAACTTGTTTCTTGATCTCTTTAATATCTAGGGACATCTCAGTAAGCATTCTGATGACCATTTCTCAAACTCTGCAAAAGATACCCTGCCATCTGTTTCATGTATCAAGAGAACTTTGCTTCAGTATATTGACTGAAATGTATTCGGTTGTGTTCTGATGACTTTTATACTTCTGGCAGGATTGAACTCGGACATATGCCAAAATAATATTGTACCTCTCTCGAATATCTTTATCCAAAGGTGGGCCACTGGTAGGCTATATTTTGGAATGCTGCCACCACCCTCCAAATTAGGGAAATAAACAGCCTCTCTGATATGGAGACTAGAGAGTTGGAGTCCGTTTAATCAAGTCAAGGTTTGATATAGAAGACAACCAATTTATTATTCAGATATCATCATAAACATACACATACATTTACAGTCTTTCCTCTGTTTACAAATTTTCCGTTCTACACGATGAAAGCCTACACGACGCTCTATGACCAGTGATGACATGAATGAGTCGGGACGCAATCCTGACTGACTGAATGAACGTGCCTGCGACCTGGTTTCAATAAGCCGCCGTAACGACGTCACAACAACCACGATGATTACAACTTATGAACGTCACTCGAATACACGAATGGCAGGCAATGAATGGGGAAAACCCGTAAAAGTAGAAATCTTATGAAATAAGCCCGAACTCGCTTAAGTTCATCTAATAAATTTCCAAATTGAACACTCTCTACATTATAGGCAAAGAATACATAGTTAAGCAAGGTAAATTAATCAAAATTAGCATGAGAAGGAATCGAAGTAGACTGTTCAGATAACTGTATTAATACGCCATGTTTGGAACTATTCCCACGAAGTCGAACTGATCGCCGAAGGCGATTTACCTAATAAATTGGCCTAAAAATGCCTCAAACCAAATTCGAAGGAATCTAAAGTATGATGAGTTCTAATCTAAGACATCGAATCATCTATGACACTTAGTCTGACAGAAGCTCAAGTTTGCTGAAATTACAGATTGGACATCAGCAAATTACACGAAGCGAGGCGCATGGCTAATTATAATACTCATGAGTGGCTCAGACTCCGTCACACAAAAAGGTTGCAAATGCTATAAGTACACTATAGATTGGCGTGAAACTTACCAGAAAACATCCAGAAATAACACTTGAAAAATCCCCAGAGGCCTGATTTCATCTGAGCCGGAATAATAAAACGGTGAACGTAGAATGGTCCAAGGGACCAGAGATCGAGAAACGTCGTCTGCATGCAAACTACGATATACAAGTCATGAATATTAATGAAGGTGAAAGGTCCTGATACGTCAATCTACAAATCATGAATATTAATGAAGGTGAAAGGTTATGACACGTTTAGAATAAATTAANTAGACTGGACGTCCCGGACAGCCCCAGTTGCTATCCAAGCTCAATCAACAAATACTCGTACCACAAGGCTAATAAGATGATCTAAACGATCAACAATCATAAGAAATATATACAATAGTTAGGAATAATTGAATTGAGATGTTCTAAACACCGTATAATACTATGTAGCATTGAGACAATGGCGTAAAATACTTACCGATAAACAACAATACCCTTTAAGAAAAGATCAAACTTGTTAAAACACTGTCCAAAGAGCACAAGCACACAAATATAAACATACAGAGAAGATCGTCGGCAGAGAACTGTCCGTAGAATGAAAAATCCTGCAGAGAACTGTCCGTAGAGTGAAAAATCCGGCAGAGAACTGACCGTAGAATAAAATAGAATTAAAGTGATCACTCCTCCGTCTGAGATCCAGAGTTCTTTTTCTTTGTAATATTGTCATTAAATACGTACACAGAATTCTCGTGGCAGATGGAACCACCAGGGAGGGTCCAGAAACGATTGCGTATAATTGTGTACAGGCGTTTGTATTCCCTCCGAGGTCTGCCCCCTTCTTAGGAACGGGAGGGTAAGCCTCCAGTCTATCATCGTCATCGAAATCCATAATCTCTGAGTCAGGCACCCGGATAGAAATTCCCGACTCTTCAGCGGTGGAAAGGAAAGGGGATCTTCCTCCTTGTCGCTTGTCTCGTCTTCAAAGGTAAGCGCAACCTTGAGGTTCGACCGGGAAAGGCTCGACTCGTTCCCGGACGGACGGCTCAATCCGTCCTCGTCAGAAAATGCCGACTCGAACTCTTCGTCCGCGTGCTCTTTAAAATTGAATTCAGCGTCCCTCTTCCACCTCAACTCTCTGCGGTGGAAAGCTTCGTGGGAACGAAGAATTCCCCTCTCTGACGAAGGGAACTTCTTCGAACAGTACTGGCACATAATGACACTCTTTCCCACTCTGGATGTGCCACGGTTTTATGTTGAAACAATTTCGACTGTCCAGTTTTTGCATAATCTCTGCAATTGTATCGAGTCCCTTGATTAGTTCCTTCTGGTTCCCCACCGAGTGTTCCAGGCGCAAGTCTGCTTCCACGTTATTTCCAATGCCTCCATTTCGGTTGACAAACGACCCCTCCAATACCAGCAAGCGTTGCAGTGGTGACAAAGTGTGCTCAACCTTGAGAATGTGGTCTACACACTCTACCAGGTACTTACTGTACTGCGAGTGCGAATAGAAGAAGGGAATGTTAATCATACAATTCGGAATGACTCGCGTGATATCACCCTCATGAGCCGTATCGTCCATCTCCATGACTTGAACAGCCCAATGGCACAGGTTCAGAGAGTAATTAAAGAGTCTGTCTGGCTGCTGTGGTGTTGCAGGTTTCACTTCCAGCACCAAACTCTTATCGGGCATCAACTTCAGCACATGCTGCGGTGGATCCTCAGGTACTTCAGGCTTTGGTGAGTAATCCACTGGAGAGAATTCGCCATAGCCATAGAAGTTAAGTAACTTCATGATCATTGCCTCCATTGCTTTAAACTTCCTGTCTTTTGAAGCCTTCTCCACATTAGGTGGTGGACTGTTCTTGGTTGGAACTGCCAATGCTTCATCATCAATTCCAAAGAATTCCAGGGCCTGTTCTTGGATCGTCTCCTGCCCAACCAAGATAAGCAAATCATGGTGGGGCTTCATGGCTCCCTTCACTTTCCCATTTACATCGGACCTCATCAGCCGGGATTTGAAGAACTGCAATGTGCCTGGCTCTCTGATGGACTCATTCTTGTACAATAGCTTGTAGCACTTCTGAAAGTAAGAAAATGCAAAGTACTGAGTAATAAAATAAAGAACTTGTGCACATATTTCCCTGAACAGCTAAAGAGAACATCACGTAAGCAGTCTCATTAAGACTTCCAACCATCAACAAAATAAGGGTCCATGAGAGAGCCAAGTAGTGAAACTTCCCTATGGATGTGTACATGTGAATTGAAAATGGAAATGCTACCTGTCATTCGGGGCTAAAACTAAAATTGACATGTACTACATGTATCATACATGTACTTACTTCCAGGACGTCTTGCTTCATGTGCCACATTTCTTTACAATAGGCTCCAAGTCTGCACTCTTCTGCGGAATGGGTGAAACACTTCGTAGTTGTTTGACCTCTTGAAATCTGACCCTAGTCAGCTGGTCACCACCCGCTGGGACACGGAGACGATGGAGAAGGTCTGCATTTCCTGAAATTTTCAAATTTGAAAACATGGTCAGACTTGCATTAAGAGACAGCACTGAACATTGGGAATGCAAATACATGTACATTTTACGGCATTACGATGGAGAAGGTCTGCATTTCCTGAAATTTTCAAATTTGAAAACATGGTCAGACTTGCATTAAGAGACAGCACTGAACATTGAGAATGCAAATACATGTACATTTTACGGCATGAGGTACCGTACCTCCCTGTTGGAGGGAGACAAGTGCTTTGATAGTATTCATGCCACATGTACACACTTGTAACTATGGTACATGTATTTGCACCCAGATTGGGTGCAAATACCATTGCTGAAGCTCCAACGGTTTTTGAGATATTTAGGAAAACCTGGTGTCGTTTTCCTTTCCTACAAGAGTGTACACTCATGGCCAAAAGTAAATGGACAGCAGTTTATCTTGAATATCTCCAAACCAATGGGGTGGAGAAAATTGAATCCGACATATGTAGTAGTAAATTTTCCTGGCTATCTAATGGTATCAGCGTCGAAAAAATCCGCTGAAAACCGCATTTGATAGAAGGAATTTTGTAAAGGTATGTTTTTTGCTACTTTTTTATTTGCATGATTTTATTCAAAATTTTTATATCACTGTGTTCTACTCATCGAGGCCTTTCATAATATATCCTGAAATTTCAAATATTCCGTGTAGAAATGTGATTTTGGGGCACTTTTATCAAAATTATGTTGCCCATGCTTGCAACACCTTTGATAGAGCCCCTTGAACCCAATGGTCATGCCAGTAGATAAAAATCAATGGCTATTGAATAGTTTGTGGGATTGACGGGGTGCCAACAGGCTGTGAATTGGTCAACTACCAGGAATCCACTGAATTGACGCAGCCTGTTATGGAAATTGACCCTGCATGACAAACACGACCTTCAGCCACAACTGGGTTTCTTTATTCATTGTGAACGAGAAATGACAATACTTAGTTTTCATTCACCACCACAACTCACAATAGTGCAGAGGCCTGTGTCAAAGGTGTTGCACGCGTGGCCAAAAATATTTGGATAAAAGTGCCCCAAAATCACATTTCTACACGGAATATTTGAAATTTCAGGATATTTTATGAAAGGCCTCGATGAGTAGAACACAGTGATATAAAAATTTTGAATGAAATCATGCAAATAAAAAAGTAGCAAAAAACATACCTTTACAAAATTCCTTCTGTCCAATGCGGTTTTCAGCGGATTTTTTCGACGCTGATACCATTAGATAGCCAGGAAAATTTACCACGACATATGTCGGATTCAATTTTCTTCACCCCATTGGTTTGGAGATATTCAAGATAAACTGCTGTCCATTTACTTTTGGCCATGAGTGTACATGTACTGCAACACAAATTTAATTAATAAATTCAATTCTTTCATTGCCGCAGCATAACCAACACTAGAACTAAGGTGGGCATAGCCTTTTACCACCTTGTGGGTGTCGCCCTCCGTGAATTGAAGTAGGTAATTCATCCTTTCATCCGCAGAGTCAGTAAGAGCAAGAATCCTGGCCCTGAGCTGTCTCAAAAAACTGGGAAACTCAATATGATTCCCTTTAAATTTCTGTATCTCAACCACTGGCTTTCTTAACTCCCTAGCGATATCAGACGACTGACCATCCAGAGGCCTAAACTTGCTCGCCAGCTTACTGTCAGGGAACATGCACCTAAATTCATCCCCAATGGCAGAACATGAAGAAAATGAATATCCATTTTCAATAACATGTAGAGTCCAAATAATTTCTGATCTAACTTGAAGAAAGTTGAAAAAAATTGCCCAGAGAAAATAATGCTTGGAAGTTGTTCTATATGGCCCGCTAGTATCAACCATGAAAACCGTTTAAAGGGACTAGGAAAAGTTTTTCAAGTTTCGCTTATTACAAAATGAAAGTCATTCATGATACTTTCCCACCGTCAATTCACTTTTTCAATTAGGTGTTAATTACTGACACCCAGACAAATCAGTTATCACCACAACATGGAGCAGTCACTATTTGAGCAATTGCTCAGCAGGTGTCTCCAATGGTCATTTGAGTCACTGGGAACCCAAAGCCACCCAAACACATGCAAAAACCAACAATAAACTGCTGAATCCAGCATGTGTGCAGTTTGTGTCTTCATATATGAACACAATGTTATGTAATCTTTTCAAAACATTCCTGATCAGTGCTCACTTGAGCGTGATTAAGCCTGCCACTTTTACTCACTTTTTCATCCAGCTTGGATTCATGGTGATCTACTGCTTCTGTTGCGCGACTTTCATTTTTTGACAATCTTTGACCAAATGATCCTGCTGACCACAGAGGAAGCAAGCTAATGGAACTCTACCCTTACCCTAGTGTAGCCGGGTCAGAATTTGGGTGCTGTGTCTTTTGTGACACGCTGTAGTGGAAGGCTCAGGCCTTCCCTCTGGCGGCAGAAGCCGGAGTCGTCGGCCATCTTGTTTTTATTCTGGAAACAACCTGATTTTTCAGCTCTGAAAGTTTTAGTTTAATCCTCTTTTACTTTGCATTTTTCATTCCTGTGACCTGACTGCATTCATCACCCTACTGCCGTCTATATTCTGGTGTATTCCTGAGAATCGTTGTCTTAAGATGTGATAGGATATTTTGGATTTAATTTTCGCCATCCACGGCGAGTCTCATGTTGGCCATTTGGCTATTGTGGGCCGGAAGTGGCATGCAGTGTATTGATGTGTGTGTGATGCACATGCATGTATGTCATGTGTGTGTGAATACATGTAGGTAGTGGCCAGTGTTTATGTGGCCTTTGCATGGGGTCAGCGTCCATGAAAAGTAAATGTTGAATAAAGTTTGGAGATCTGAAACATGTGTGTGTGGTGTTAGTTATTCACCAGTTTTAATTACGAGGTCTGTTTTCACATGACATGGCAATTGGCAACCCACATTCTTTCAGTCAGGTGACTCTTTCTTCCTGGGTTACACTACCGCCCCCAGGATAGTAGCCCCTAGAACGGTAGTGACTTCTATAACCAGGAAAACCCGGGTAGGCCTGCTGATAAAACCCATAAGGAGGTGGCTGCGGGGGGTACAAATTTTCTAACGGTGACTTAGCCGGCGCAGCCGATTTAGACCTTTTCCCCCTCTCGGAAGGGGAATCATCGCTGTCACCCTCATCTGACGAGGAAACCTTCTTCCTGGGCTTCATGCATTTAGCAAAAGCTTTAGCAATAACGTACCCAACACAGAAAGAACGAAAGTGGAGCGTTTAAGTTTCCCCTGATTAATGCGTGCCTGATTCAACATATCCCTATAAACCACCGCCTTGGATCAATTTCATCGATAAAATTGACTATTTTAGCGTAAATAACAAACCGAAGAGCGACATCATTGATTCTGAATGACGCATTTTGCATAACGTCACGACGTCAATGACGTTTTCAATGTCACAGCGCATGCGTTCTTGTGAAAAGAGTTGTTGCCCAGCGCCGGTTCCCCATTGCGACATGAAGAAGCAACCAGAGATTCACGTCGAAAGCCTCAAACTTCAACAAATCCAGGAATTGTTCTGGCGTTTTCCCGTGATTAGCTTAAAAGAGTCGGATAACTCATCATTAGGATTCTCCTCGATTGGACTGTCGGCCTTCAAACGGGCGAATACATGTGGCGGTTCCAGGTCACGAACCTTTGACATTATCTGTAAGGCACAGTCACGGCCCACAAGAGAGTGCCTCCTCTTCAAAACAGGCGGGAGAACGATTGCTGCAAAATAAATAACCTCATGAAACCCTGCATCAACTCACCTTTGGTAGAGCCTTCTAGTTGGCAAACTCAAAATCAAAAAGAAAGAACAAAACACGTCACTCTCTGACCTGTCGTACTTACTGGGTGTGGTACCATGCCCTTTTCAGACAGGGTTCTGCCAGGTGCCATTGCACTTCTCATGCTGTCTAATCTCGTATCCTGTTTTAACCACATGTCATCGATATGGATAACTGAATAATGTAATAATAAATAATAAAACGGTATTTATATGGTGCAGTTCATATATATATCACTGCGCCTTACAGAAAATTAAAAAGAAAAAAACGAATGACGAAGATAAACACATTAGAAAGCAAAAAGGAGGCGGACTAACACCCATAAATAAAAAGATCTAAAAAGATGCGTCTTCAGACTCGCTTTAAAGGCCGACAGAGAGCTGGCAGATCGAATGGCCAGATTGAGACCGTTCCACAGCCTTGGGGCAGTGCATGAGAAGGGGCGGTCTCCAATTGCTTTCCTGGTTCTTGGCACTGTCAACCTTAAGGAGTCTGAAGAGCGGAGGCTTCTGCTAGGAGAATAAAAAGACAGTTCGAGATAAGGTGGCGCAAGACCGTGCAGACATTTATAGGCAATGACTAGAATTTTGAACTCAATACGGAGTTTCACTGGCAGCCAATGAAGGTTACATAGCACCGGAGTAATATGTTCACGAGGTCTGGTGAGTGTAATCAAACGAGCAGAGCGAGAACAGCGAGTTGGCTACCTTTATTTTTCTCCTGGCATGGTCCAAGAAATTTGTGACTTTAATGCCTGTGTTGTTCTTCATGTTCATGAGTGACCAGGAACCTGTAAACGGTCGTCTAGCTTTTCATAGTGAATATATGCCAGTTTGCCTGAGATGCGCCATGATGGGCATCAGCAGATTGGTCCACACACGTTGGCACGGGCCCAGGCCATTGGGGAAACACGTATATTTGTACAATTTCCCACGCCACTCAAATTTCAGGTATTTCTGAAAATCCTTGTGAATAGGGACACGTCCTTTATTTCAATGGTACTCAGAAACAGCCTGGTGTCATCAAATCTTTCACTGTTTTGAGACCTTCCGTCTTAAAATGCCAATATTCTAAATGCTCGTCGAGCCGAGACAGATCAAGAATCATCCTAAACATAGAATCACGCTTAGGTCTCAGGGAAATTCCCGATATGAAATCACCATTTTCTGAAGTGCATTCTTCAAGCATTTTTTCCCCAGCAATTTTGCTACCTCGGCATCAACCATCTGTTCCTCCACTGGGGAAAATTTTATCGGTGATGGTTTCCTTTTCTGCACCGGCGGGTCTCCGACAAATTATAGTTTGTACCCGTGTTTCACAATTTGTAACCGTGTTTCACAATTTGTTTCACAATTATGGGTCAGTGGTCATATTTTCTTCCAGTTCTCAATGAAGAAATCTGCTCCTGCCCGCCTTAAAGTGTTCTATGTCATCGGTTGACTGAGACACCATATCCTTGAAATAAAGAACGAAGTCATATTCTGTGTTATCAGAATTTGCATGCAGTCGTGTACTTCGACCTACCTCAGGCCTTGGGCTTGTAGTCGATTTCTCTACTTGTCCTGAGTGGAATTGTTCTTGTAGAACGGATTTTTGCCAGCTCGGGAGTTGTAGTTGCCTCCTTTCCCGCGGCAGCGGTTCCTCTAGAAATTCCTGGGCCCTCTTTTCCAGTTTTTTTGAGGACTCTCTGGTTACCTCCTCAGCGTGCTTGGCATCTTTAATTGCCTTGGCTATGTCATCAGCAAACAGTAATACTAGTGTCCCACTGGCGACTTTTTCCCACGACAAGGGGCGAATCTGAAGTCTGCGACATTCCCTCGACAAGCTGCAATATTTAGCATTAATGTGTTTTGCATTGGATCAAGGAGGCAGAGAATCACTACGAACATAGACGATAGTCTACGAAGATCTACGAATTTTTCATTCGTCCCTTGTCGCAGGCCGAAATTCGCCAGTGGGACACTAGTATTATGGTGTTACAGGCGTTGTGTCCTGTTGGCAGAGGCTCCAGTATCTTGGCTTAAGTCCCAGTTTTATAGCATCTTTTCGGCGTGCTGACAGTTGCTGACTAGCGTGGCCCAAAAGGGCCAGCGCATCTGTGGCTTTTTGTACAAGGTCAGTGTGATCAACCTTCTTCGACTTGTCTTTTGTCAAGGACTTGGTCATTTGTGTTACAGCAGTCGCAGCCTTCAGGATCGCTTTTTGAATGTATATGAGCCGAATGTCCTTGGTCCGGGCACTGGCGTTCACCTTCGAGCGAATTTCCTCGTTCAGCTTAGGTGTCGTTAACCCGTGGCAATTTTTGGGAATTGGATATTGCTTCTCCTTATCCACAACCACCTCTTTGGCGACACCTTTCCGGAAACGGTTGTTAACAATATCAGCCGTGGGCTCTTGTTGCAGAATCTCTTTACTACCCTACGGTAGTAAATGATCATTCAAACCTAGCAAGGCGTTGCTCCTGGTCCCCTGTGGAGCGGGCTGTAGTATCTTGTCTCCTGTGGAGACAGTATTGTTCTGAGAGCCAGCCCCTGGGGGTGGTCTACATTGCGCTCCTCTATCAGAGAGTGGGCTTTAAAGCGCGACCCAGATGGACGTGGGTCCTTCTCATCCTCATCATAATCCAAAAGTTATTCAATGTACGTTTCCTCGCAATGACTGCATCTCTTGTAGCACGAGAAACAAATCTGCACGGCACAGGGCGGTGTTTGCCTCGAATGGCCCAAAGATTCGAGGCAAACACCGCCCTAATACCGTGGAAAACACTGATGTTGTTCATGTGAACCTCGGCACCAATATCCTTCATGATATTCAGAATATCTTTGGCCAGTGAGTCATGAGACTCATTTGGGTCTTCCGAATTCCGCAAATCTTTACCGTTTCACGGCGAGAGTACTGTTCGTTCGCTTCGTTTTTAGAAAAGTTTTCCTGACAATTGATTTCAAACCTTCGCGTTTTTCTTCAATTAACTCATTCATCATGCCTGAGATTTTCTCCACAGCAGTCTGTCCAGCTCCGGTTGCAGCCTTTTAACCACCAAGTCAGCTATTACAATGGCGTTACAGTCTATAGGCCTGCCATCGCTATGCACATCAGCATTTACATGCATGACACTGTCACTGCTATCATCAGCATTTGCAGCTTGAGAATCCATCTGTTTATCGTCACTAATCTTTCCTTTATCAGCTCTTTTGGGAGTGCTTGTAGTAATGCTGTTGCTAATCTCACTCAGGAATCTTCTCTTGTTCTTGTCTTTGTTGCCCATTGCAGCAGAATTATTGAAAAAGTTCACAAAAGTATTGAGTTTGTTTTACCGCCATTTGCAACGCCCACTTCATGGAAACGGAAGGCAGGGCCGGCGCGGCCACTTTTCCATTGAGGGGGTACACCATCAATAGGGGCACCTACATACAGAGCGAGAGCAGGGCCGTAGCTAGCTTTTTTTCGCTAGGGAGGCATTTTAAGCAGATAAGCTCAACGGACGTGGGCTTCGCCGTCCAGCATGGCGCCGAAGAGACCGGTTATTGTGTGTGTGTGTGGGGGGGGGGGTCTGGGGGCCTCCCCCAGGAAAATTTTGAAAATTAGAAGCTCTGAGATGTGATTTTAGGTCAATTTCCTGCACCCTGAGACACGAACAATAAAAATAATGATCTTTTTTCCCATTTGATTTTGCTGAAAAAAATGTTTTTGAACGATTGGCCTGGGCGGGGGNGGTTTGTTGTGGCGCCATGACAGTTGGTCATCGATATCAAGCACCATTTTGGGAAAAAGGCAAAAGAAAGAATTTTAGTTTAATGGGAAATGCATTAGACAGCCAAACTTCGGAGGCGTATTCTGCAAAATCTGCCCCTTCAAAATCAATGGGGATAGTACAAAATGTACATCTTGACCTACTGAATTTGAAAACGTCATAAACCCATTTTAACAAATTTTTAATGGAACCTCGTCCCCAGTGTTTATATTCGCGTATTTGCACAGGTGTTGCATATGGCTGGAGCACGGCTTTGCCTGGAGGCTAGATTCACTCTCTATGGAAGGTACCACCAAAAATGTAAACAAACCCCGCGAGCCATTCGCTTTAAGTATAATTTCAAAGCACAACGAACCAAAATGCCCTGCTCCCCGAGAAAATTTTGATTCTGAAGTACCGGAAATGCGATTTCCTGGCATCTGGGCGGGGGTCGATAGACATAACACTTGGATGGGCGTGCAAAGTGCCCTTTTGGGAATTGCCTGCCCTTTTCAAAAGGGCACCCCAACCAAAAAGGGCACATCACCCACAATTATTGAGGGGGTAAATACCCCCCTACCCCCCGGCCGCGCCGGCCCTGGAAGGTGTTGCCACCTAATACCCAGATGAAGAACTACTTTTCAACTCAGCAAAACTGCCTTATTCCTTAGCACAGTCATCTCAAAAACTTTCAATCAGTATGGGACTACTAAATAAACTCTGCTCCATCAATAGAACACTAAACTGAAATAACCGTACGTTAGCCGTGGCGAAACCACACTCAGCACCAGCGGGAAACGAACCCACGACGCGGGAGGGGACAACACTCATTTAAGTTCAATTTATGTATCAATTCAGGGGCGGATCCAGGATTTTGCCTACGGGGGGTGCAGACAGGGCCAAAAGGGCAATACCCAATGGAAAAGCCCCGGACTTAGATAACATCATATGCTATGCAAACAGTGGATTCGAATTTACATCGATTTCCCTAATTTGAAGCCCGAAATTCGAATTCGGTACATGTATGGACAGCATCCTCGCTGAAAGGCGAGAGTGACCTGGACAGGGCCATACGAACGTCCCGGACATTTGGGGGGGGGGGGTAAAGATTTGATAAAATGCCGGGCCGTATCCTAGTCCCTAGCAGAGAGCGCCGCAGGCGCGAGGCGAAATATCGGCGGCAGGTCCGGGGGGCCTCCCCCGGAAAAATTTTAGAAACTAAGAGTGCTTTAACGCCATTTCCCGACACGGAAATGCCTTTTTCGTCTAAGTGCCGAAGAAGGCACTCTCTGCCAAAAGAGCCCCCCCGGGAAAATTTTAGAAACTTTAGAAATTTTAGAGCTTTTAACGCCACTTCCTGGCATGGAAATGCCTTTTTCGGGTCTGTGCCAGAAAAAAAACACTCTGCCGAAAGAGGCACCCTGGAGGCCTCCCCAAGAAAAATTTTAGAAAATAAGAGTGCTCACAACGCTATTTCCCGGCATGAAATGCCTTTTTTTGGCTCTGTGCCGAAGAAGGCACTCTCTGCCGAAAAAGGCACCCTATGCCGAAAAAGCGCACTCTGGCCCAGAAGGGGGGTGCGCACCCCCTGCACCCTCCCCCTGGATCCGCCACTGCAATTATGCTCTAATTCCCTGACTTTACATAGCGTGGGCGGCACAAGAACAGCAGTGCAATAGCCAACACAGTTAAAGCTGATAGGTCAGATATACTCTCCGACTTGTATGCAAAAATTTTTACGCTCAACATCGGCAGACCACGAGGCTGCCGAAGTCGAGCGTTCGGTAATGTTCGTAATGTACACTAAGCTTCCTACCTTGAAACACCCATTGCACCCTGCGCATACCAACTACGTCATCATTCACTCGCCTGATAACCGGAAGTGAAGGATCGAGGGCTCTGCATGGACAGAGGTAGGCTCCAAATATACAGAGTGTACGTATGTAAAGAAATCGCATTCAATCTGCGTCACAAAATGGAGAAGGTCCAAACGAAAACTAATTCCCCATAACATGGCCATTCGACAACAGACAGACATTACCATCCTGATGTTTTCCTTAAAGCGATGTACTCGCGAGGGTTGAAAATGAAATCTCGTTCAACTATCGCGACCCGCGATAGCTCCCCAAATTTCATTCATAGCTGGCGGGATTCTTGAAACTGATCTCGTGTGATTTGTAGCACCTTTGAACCATCAAATTACGGTATCGTCTACGTTTTATACAATAAAACGTTCATGAAAAATCTTTTATTAATATTATTTCAATGAATTTGGGCGATATTAGTGTTTACTGCCGGAATAATTTCAAAATCTCACGGGGTTTCCGAGAACGAGATCGACAGACTGACAACAAACATGGCGCGGAAAAATCCGAAGTGTGAGGAAGACTGACCAGAGAATTCGCCTCACTCCCGCAAAGTTTAGTCAGATGGCGGCGTGTGAAGACAGAAAGTTGTTGTAGCACTAATGAGGGCTTAGCAGTGTACCTCCTGGACGTCGTTGAACCCCAGCCAACACCATCCTTTGCATGTTTTGC
>NMRB01000294.1:120885-156298 GCA_002633025.1 Notospermus geniculatus
GAAACGGCAAGCAAAAACATCATGGACGAGTCCTCGCTCAGTCACAAAACTGATCAAATAAAGTGTCACTGGCGCGCGAATCTTGGTCGATCCCGCGCGGTCCTCGATAAGATTAAGCCGACTTTTGTATAAAAGCTTCGTAACACACATACCCTTGCCCCAAACCAATAGCATGGCTTGTTACTACTCGCTCATGGGAAACAGCCCAATCAGAACGCAGAACACATTACCGACACTAGAGGGGGACACCACCTCATGACTGTGTATCTCAGAGTAAATAGACACGTCCTCGTAATGAAGGAGAAAACAAGGCCGGAATCCGTAGACCAACTTGAAACCATTCGGAACTTCCGAAGGCAACTGCTCGGCAATTTCCGTAGACACTCGCATTTCCCCTCGGACACAATTCCAAGGCAACCATCTTGAATGCGCAGTGATTGCCTTGAGTTTCTGTGGCTTTGGATGCGGTCGCCTCATCACACCCTGCGCATGAACGAAATAGGTCACACAAAAAAAACGTTGCGTTATTGATCAATAATTGGCAGATTGGGTGAGATATCGGTAAGTTTATATATAATATGCCTCAACTTATCCAGGAAACAAGCTTGGATATCTTAGCAGACCAAAATTCGGCGAAAATAGTCCCACGGTCGGTCACGTGGGTTTGTTGACAACAACATGGCTGCCTTGGACTTGTGTCCGAGGTGAAATGCGCCGTACAGTGGGCAGATAAGCAGTTCGCCTCAGGTCGTTCCGAATGACTTGAAACATCCAAAAGTAGGACCCTGCTCAAATTGATGCAAAGCATCCCAAGCGATGATTTGAGGACGTTGGAAGGTTCGCAGTTCGACCCGTGTCTATTGGTGGGCGAGGACCTGAAGTCATCAAACTGTTGGTGTCTAATGTGGCAGATGTCCTACATTTGTAGCCAAAACAACCACACATACACACACACAGACACCATGACCGAACACAATATGGTTTCCGATCTTGAGATCGGAAACCATAATCACGGATGCCTGTTCATGTTGCGCAATACTTCTCAAGGACAGAGGTCAAGGTCACTGTCAACCCTCGCATGAGATAAGTCAAAACCTGGTGATGTTGGAATCCTAAAACCTTGACTTACACCTATGTTATCAAGGATGACCTTTCGGATTACGCAATGACCTTTAAGGTCAGAGGTCAAGGTCAAGTCAAACCGTTCTAAAATGCAAATCTACGCAAAATTTCAGAGGAAAACTAATTACAGCCCTGCAACCATTTCCTATACGTTTCATCAAGGATCCCTGTTCGAGTTACGCAATACCTCTCAAGGTGAGAGTTCAAGGTCACATACTAAACTTCTCATCGGAAACCATTGACATCGCCCCGATGTCCTTTTCTTGTTGATAATGATCTGATGATAAGAATAATACGATCTGCCAGGATAATTACCAAGAGAATTCTGAAGGGGTGGCTGTGGCAAGTTCCTTTTCTTTTGCGGGTTGTCCTTCCCTGACTTTGTGTGTTTCTTTCGTTTTCTAATTCTATCTGGGGATGGCGATGGGGAGCTGCAACTTGACCTTGAATCAGAACTTGTACTCGTTCCCATACCGTTTTGGGGATCTGAAGATGTAGGAGCGAACACCTGATCAGCCAAATCAGCAGCACTATTGAAAAAGTGGATTCATAATGCACCCTATAGATGTACACATCAGACTGAGTAAGTAGTAGAACAAAACAATGCAAATAATGCGTGCTTCATTAGGACAAGTACACATGCCTTCGACTGCGTTTACTCCTCCCCAATTCGTCGGCATCCGTTGTCAAACAATTCCCCTCTTTCTCTAGTTTTCGTAACTTCTTCACAGCTACATCCCAGTCTCCTGTGAAAGTAACCAGATTGGAAAATTAATTTTACAAAATAAGGCAAGCTGAAAAAAATCCATGTTAAATGATTTCCTCTTTGGGTTTGTTAGCATATTGTATTTAAAATGTCTTTTTGCACAGTGGGAACACTTTGCATTAGTGCATGACTTGTCTCTGTTGCAAGCAGATTCTACTGGGAAAATATCATGAGAACAATTGATTCATTCTGGAGCTGTCGAAAGTGAGAAACAATAGATAAACGTCGCTGTAGGGCTAACCGGGCACTTGAGAAACCTCCCTAATTTCATGCACACGCACACTAGCACAATTCTTTAGTGGTAAAAATATCACTCACCAGTTTTTCGCCACACCTTGATGACAGTTAGTAAGAACCACTTTTCACTTGGTACCTCCCTCTTTTTGGCCCCATTTTTTGTACGGTTTGGGTCAGTGTATGGTGGCCACTGACAAAATTCCTCCTTTTCATCAAGCCAGTTAGTGGGGGCAATTTCAATGCCATCTTTGAACTGTACTACCGCATACATTTCTTGCCGAAATTGAAGACACAACCAACCTATACAGCCAAAGTGTAAAGGGTCAAATTTTCCCCTTCTTTAGTGTAGCAATATTACACGGTTCTGAGAACTAACAGAGATGAAAACAAAACCTGCCACTGTTGACGTATGGCTGTTCTGTGATGAGGTAGTCAGAAAGATGGTTGAGCAAAAGGTCCATTTATTGTTGAGTCGATGGTATTAACAGGAGGTGTGATACCAAGGCATTCCTAAGAAGCCATATTGGTAGGAAGAGAGAGAGTAGGTCAAATTGATACATTAACATTGGTAAGCTATATGAAATAGAAATCGAGTTTCTAAGGTGAAAGACATTGCTTCCTACCAGAATCGAACCCACGGACCCTCGCATAAGGCATCAATCGCCAGCACTAAGGGGCAGCACGCCTTAAACCACTAGGCCTAATCCCCATCTTCAAAAAAGATGGTTCAATGGCCCATGTTTAAACGAGGCGTCCATCAGTAGCTTACATTGGTAAGCTAATATATATTCATGAGAAATATGAAATACTGCATTCTATTACATCTCCCCTCTGTTGAAAATTGTTGTAATTTATTACTCTTGCTCATTTTCTTTTGCTTTTATTCTACATGTAGCTACTGATCACAGTCCTTCGTCTTCAGTGTGGGTGATTAAGCCAAACCTCAGTGACCCTATAAATGATTACATTTCATACTGGTAGTATAGGCCTTCTAAGTAATGATATAATGCACATAAAAATATGAATGAATGATTCCTAGAATTCTAGTAGAGTCCGTCTGTTTGTGTTACAGTGACCTCAATTCTTTGTCCATCCCAGTTAGTGGTGTTATCTTGCGACCCTATCTTGAGTACTTTGCACTTGGTTGAGCGCCAGTATCAGTAGCATGCATAGTTTGATTGTTTGTGTTGTTTACAGATGGTTCTACTGTTGCCGTGTCATTGGTTTCCTCAGAATCAGGAATGTCCTGTGGTTCATCACAGACATTGCGAGTTATGTCTGGTGGAAAGTTCTCATTTGTTGCGCGAATTTGTTTGCGGTTGCGCCTATAGGTACCCTTGTTGGTTTGCACAGTATATGATCTCGGGTATTCTGTTATGTCCACAACAGTTCCTTCTTGCCATAGTCCTGTTTGTTTGTCATAGACACGTACTGTACATTCTGTCCTGGTTCCACCTCTGGCAGAAGCTTGGTGTTCCTATCAAAGTAGTACTTTTGGCTTGCTTTTCAGTAATCTTGGAGCAACTGGCATTTGTGTGCGGAATTGCCTGTTCTGGAGCAGCTGTGCAGGAGACGATAATGTGTGCGAGAGTGGAGTTGAGCGGTAGTTGAGAAGTGCCAAGTTAGCACCTTCACCACAACTCGGCGCTTTCTTGATTATCTTCTTCACCGTTTGCACGCAGCGCTCTATCATGCCATTACTCTGAGCCGTACTAAACCAACTGACAGCCGTCTGAGTGGAGTTTCTCCCTGATGATGTTCCTCATCCCTCATTTCATTGAAGCTGACATCAGTGCGCAAAGGGTAATCAACAAGGGGGAATGGAACTTTGTCACGCCACTCCCCATGCTGAGTGCACCTCTCAGAACCAGAATATGCATTGTGGCCCTTACTTCTCATGACGAAGGACCGCGCTGGTGCATCGCAAATATGGCAAGATATGCCCACCAAGACCCTTCTCCCACAATACTCCAAATTAAATGCCTGTGGTGAACAGAAAGGGACTCTGAAATGCCCTTTGCCACACCAAAATGGTAATACTGGCCGACTGCAATTTTTTTTAATTGCATAATTTGTTTGAGTCTTCAGAAGGGTGCGGGGATCTACATGTATTGGCAATCCAAGATTAGGAAATTTTCTTTGAAGAATGATCAAAAGGGCACGGAGAGCAATATGGGATTACCGAATTCTGTGCCCCAGTCAGCTAGCTCTGTTAAGAGATCTATCTCATCATATGAACTGATGTGTCCAATCCCACCATCACTAAAATTTGATGTGCTGTAGGCGTACCAACTGCTCAAACTTGATGTTTCATCATCATTATTAACACTGAAAAAACTGGACGAATGACTATCATTATCACCTGAGAACCCATTCCCATCAACTGCCCTTTCACCAATACCATTGGAGATGGACCTGTTCTCACCATCAACTATGTGAATCGGATAGTTCATGAACATGTGGAGGATTCATTATCATCAATGTCCACTGCACTTTCAGTTTCCAATACAGCATGAAAACCAACATCACTGGGCCCCAGGCTCGGCAAAATTGAACCCTGACGGTCAGTTTCATTTCCAGATTGAGACTGATAGGCTTGTGGCCTTGGGTGACTGTTTGGTCATGCTCGATACAGTCAAGCCAGTCTTGTACGAGACGCATCTGAGTATTGTCTAGTATTGTCCAGGACCTCTCTTCGCTGTGTCCAGTAGGACTCTCCATTATAACGACGCTTCATTCTCTAGAAGTTGGTAAAATGTATAAAATATATGGTCCCACGGTTTCTCAACAACTGGAAGGACTGATTGATGTACCTGATAATGTCAAAAAGTGAGTCAAAACTGTTAAATTCGGCAAAAAAATTTTCTGGTAATTCTTTGTTCAACCCAAAAAAGAGCGGGAAGATGGCAGCATTACAGAAAGTGTTCAGCAGCAAATGGCATTTTTGGTTATTTTAAGTTCATTAACTTTTAAATATTTTTAATAAACTATTTAGGCCCTATTTTACTTGCATTTAAATTTGTTCTGGACAAAATACAGTTTGAATCTACCTTTATTTTTTTCTATCGAATTACGAAATTACGAACAGCTTTATTCATCGTGTATACATAAAAATACATTGGTTTAGAATGAACAAAGCTATAAAACAGAGCAAAAAACAACAGAGACAGGACATACATAAAAGAACATACAAAGATGTTGCCGACTGGAGCCACCTTTGGCCCACATCAGTGCCAGGTCTGGCCATGACAATTACTGCATAGGAACCGGAAAACAGGGGGAAATTCAATTTTTGTTTTTCATTACACAATTAATGTCAACCCATAAGCCTATTAAAAGAGAAAAAAATGATACTCCTGCTGCAGGTTGACCGTAGAATCAAAGCGCCAGGCGAACCCTATGAGGGCAACATGTGGGCTGCATGCGGCAAACCCTATCCAGATCATGTATTGGGAAATTTTCTGAAACAAATGAAAAAAATGAAGAAAATAAGATAAAATATTTTGTTTCTATATAACTGTAAGTATATTTTTTGCTACCACTTATGGCACACATCTGGCTGCAGCTGGGACATCTCCAGCCAACTGGAGCCACATGTGTGCCAGACATGGGCCACGTATCTGATGCTGACTGGGAAGATGCACTGAGGACTCTGAAAGGTTTGCCACCATCACAGGCACCTTGCCCTTCTTCTTCAGTACTAAAATAAAGTATACTAGAGACCGCTCTGTGTGGAAATGAGTTTGGCCTACCTTCTGCTCCACACCGTCCAGGGGTGAATGACACCACGACCACACCTGCAACAACCTGATTTGGAGCCTGTACCGTAAATTATTTCAGCTAATAAAGTTATACTATAATAATAACAATAAAAATAGTGAGCGCAATTCAATTAGATGTAGATTACGTTGACCATCATCGGGCGAACCGTCCGGTATTCCAAAAGACATTTATATAACTGTTATTCCTACTTTGGCCTACCGGTATAGGGGGGGGGGCGATATCTTCATCAAATTTGTATCATGGGGACGTGGATTGGAAATGAATATGAAGAGTATTCTCTTGGACCTTGTATGCATTGAAAGATTTGTGGAAGTTATGATGCATCCCTGTCACATGCTCTTATATATTGAAGATGTCGTCGAATAAAAAATGATTTATATAATTATGTCTATTATTGTTACCTGTTTTCATGTGTTTGTTGGATTGTTGTGAAATAACAACCATATACTGGTATGTTACACTCCACTACAAAACCAGTGTTAAGTTGTGCGGAAAATGAGGAAACTAAGGAGAGTACCTGCTGTACCTCATAAATCCATCCTCCCACAGCAGGGCTTTGGTCTCGTTCCTCTTCATACACTCCACACAAAGCCCTGCTGAAATTGGGCCTCCCAGGCAAGCAGAGGCGGTCAGGAAACCATTGCCCAATCAGAATGCAGCATTTTTAGGGTGTCGGTATTAAATAATTATGACTCATAATAACAATCAAAAATAATAAGAATCTTTCCTAGGCGTAGGAAGAACCTCTGTGATAAAATTCAGTCAATTTTGGAAAGATGTAAGTGATCTGTAAAGCACAAAACTTTAAAATCAAACTGGGTAAAACCACGAAATTTTACTTCTCCAAGTCATCCTTAAAATACAGGGAGTGCAACTGGAGTATGGAACAGCCACATCACATTCATTGGACGTGCTGTTGGCGGATGCATGAATTAACAAAGAAGTGACTGTGCTGGAAGTGTATATTTTATGTTTTAACATTACTTTGGTTTTTCGTCAAAATTATTAGCAACATATTCTCGCTCAAAATTGCAGATCAACTGTAACCGTCCTCTGAAAATATTAGTGTCTATAGGGGCCAGAATCTTATACATTTAGAAATCAGAATATTCAAGTCCAGGATTTTTTATCAAAGGAGAAAGTTTTTTACAAGCCTGCCTGTTTCATTGTGTGTTTGTGTGTGTGTCTGTCTGTCTGTTCAGTCTGTCACACCTGTAATTTTGTTCCTGCAAGAGCTACAGACCTGGAAATGTGACCTACCCCCGAGTAACATGACCTGAGCTACGAAGATTGAATGAAAATTTCCAGTCTCCGATACCTGGTTGATGGTGAAATTGATATATCAAAAGTTGAGATTTTATCTGTCACACTTTTGTTTATTGAATAACTTGTCTCCGACAAATGTCCGATGCCAGTTAGAGCACTAGTAACAAGTTCCTTCCCGATGTTGGCACCAACAAATTTATTCTCCTGGGTCAGCATCATAATGATATTGAAATATCAAATTTGATATTTTGACATATCGGGAGATATGTCACAGTAAGCGACTTTAAACTGGTATCACAACATCATAGCTCATCCACGGATGTTACCGCAACTGAAATTTTCAGTTTGCATCTGCTCAGTCACATGATTTGCTGATACGGTATCATGGCGAGATTTGATATTCAAATTTGATAACATGAAGTAAGTCAGAATCTGGTGATGGTAGAAGTCTAAAACCTTCACCTACACCAAGGTTATCAAGGATGAGCTTTCAGATTACGCAATTACCTAGAAGGTCAGAGGTGAAGGTCAAGGTCAAACAGTTCTAAAGTGCAAATCTCATCGGAATTTCAGAAGAAAACTTATTTTTTAATTAGCTCACCTCTGTGAGGTGAGCTTCTCTCATGGTGTGTCGTCCGTCGTCCGTCGTCGTCGTCCGTCGTCCGTCGTCGTTAACATGGGTGGCACGTTTCTAAACCGCTTGGGTTAGAAACTTGAAATTTGGTGTACAGGTAGCCTATGGTAAAAACTATCTCTGGACCGAAACTTAGCGCTGGTGCTTATACACTCTGGCCTGTAGGGGGCGCTTTGTGAAAACCTTCTTTGGGCCGTATCTCCTGAACGCTGTTAGCTAGAACCACGAAACTTTTATGGTGGGTTCCTCTGATGAGACTACATCACATAAATCCCGGGTTTTTGATTTGACCTACTTTTCAAGGTCACAGAGGTCAAAGTTCAAAATTCACTGTTTGGTGGCACATTTCATGGCTATTTGACATAGAGCGTTGTGATTTGGTGTGAAGATATATCTAGGCACCCTGCACAAATGCACCAAATTTCAACCCGATCGGACTTCAAATATGGCCGCCAGGAAGCCATCTTGAAAAATGGACTTTGACCCACATTTTATAAATAGGAGTAGGTAGGATGTTTTAACGTTGTCAAAATATGTATCTAGGTACCATATAAATATATGGTAAATTTCAGTGAGATTCGACGTCAAATATGGCCGCCAGGGAGCCATCTTGAAAAATGGACTTCGGCCCACACCTCATAAATAGGGGTAGCTAGGATGCTTTAACCGTGCCTAAATATGTGTCTTGGTACCGTCTACTTATATGCCAAATTTCGGTTCGATTGGACTTCAACATGGCTGCCAGGCGGCCATCTTGAAAAATTGACTTTGGCCATATCTCATCGGTAGTAAATGTTACGATGTTTCAATGTTGTCTAAATATCTATGCAAGTATCCTGTACATTCCTGCTAAAATTTCAGTCCCAACGAACGTCACGTGTGGCCACCAGGTGGCCATCTTGAAAAATAGAATTTTTGACATCTGTGACCTAGACAGGAAAGCAGTTTGTTCACAAATACCACTTGTATTCATTGTATTCAGAAATTGTACTCCTTCTGGACGTGCCATCACCTGAGTTTATGTCATTGACTGATAATACTGATCACGTCATAAAATACTTGGTGTGTTCAGCTTTAACTTTTCTGTACTGATCCTCAACATTGACCATGAGAGTCACAGTTTCACACTTGATGGAGACTTATCACAGAGGTGAGCACAATGGCCCTGGCCATTTAATTTTTTTTTAAATTAAATTTTTTTCACACCAGGCGACGCCATCTTGGTTTCTATATTTGGCGTAATTCTTCATAATTTATTCGGATGAATGACGTTTGGGAATTCCCCGCATGGATGTACATTATACCGTGCGTGTTCGTGGAATGCAGTTAGCAACGAGGTTTACCATGATAACAAAGTTTAGGTACCGGTACCGCGTTCCTAGGTGCTTTTTTCACGGCTGTTTACACCTTGACGTGATTGGCACGTTTCTTTTGTTTTAGCGCTCGAATTATCGTGGGGACTTGTTGTTGTTCGCCTGCTAGCTGCCGAAGACAACCTTGAGACAATCACGTTTTTTTAAATAGATCTATTGCATTTCTTGGTGAGGTTTTGGTTTTGGGACGGGTGTGATCAAGCGTGTAGTGTGGGTCAGATACCTTTCAAATCATTCTTATCAGCACAAGTTTATTGTAATTTCCACAAATTACATTTTGTAAACTTTAACGGTGTTTGAATTCTTAATCTTGTAAACGACGACCACTCCACTGCAAATTCTCTTTTAGTATACAGGTTCGTGATGATATGTAGGCGAACACATAGGCCTTATCTTCCATGCTTCTTGTACATAATATGCGTCTACAGGCCAAGGGACCCGGATTACTTTCACACCTGTTTTGAGTGAAAGCAGCGCAGTGATGCGGTGCAACCGTGTCTCAAGCCAAAATCGCGACAGTGGATCACCCATTAGGCCTAGATCCAAATGTAGGCCTACATGTAGGCTACTTGAGGTACTCAAACGAGATATACGTTGAGAAGTAAGACAGGAAACAAAAGAACCTGATTGTATTCAGAACTTGACAAACCAAGAACATGCACTTACAACACAAATCAGTCAAACAACACCTCTCGACCCGATGGGTCCACTAATGACAATAATCAGATGGACTCCCGACACGGGCTGTAGGCCTATTTTAGAGCGACTTAAAACACAAACAACAGAACACCTATCGACCCCCCTGATCTATATATAGCGCCCGGGTCTAATCAAAACACAAACAGAAAACACCTATCGACCAGGGATCTATATATAGAGCCCAGGTCTAATCAAAACACAAACAGCAGAACACCTCTGGACCCGGGATCTATATAGAGCCCGGGTCCACTACCAAGACGATCCAAGAAAGCAATCACGACCCGGGATCTATATATAGAGCCTGGGTCCACTAATGGCACGATCTCAGGACCCAATCACAACCCGGGATCTATATATAGAGCCCGTCCACTAATGGCACGATCTTAGGACCCAATCACAACCCGGGATCTATATATAGAGCCCGGGTTAGCAGAAAAATTTTGAAGTCGAGCTTTTTTGGTTTCAAATGTGGGTTTGGGAGGACTCGCCGATATTTTCAATTTTTTAAGCAAATCCCACAAATGATAAATCCCATTCCTTTTAATACGCTGTTAACAGAACATTTGTATAACAAGACGTTTATATAACAAGACATTTACATTCACCTTTCCCCCTTATTCATCTCTACATTTATAAACAACATTTGCACCCCCTTCTTCTTAACTTCTTCGATCAATTCTTTAACTAACATGCTGTTAATCTTCATTTGCTCCAGTTACAGGGTCCTCCGCTTCCTTGGTGGTCTGGGTTCCTACTTCTGCGGTCTCTTTGGCAATAATTACGAGGCTATCTGCGCCAACAGATCCTTGCAACTCCTGCAGTAGATCTACAGACGTCTCCGGGGTTTCCTGGGACTTCTGGACCCTGGCGCGGAGTTGATGCTAAATGTCTTTCCTCGTCGTGTTATTGAAAGGATGGCTAAGGACGTCACAGAATTGCTTGTATGAAAGAATATGCCCAAAATGTAAGTTAGCCACCCCAATATATGCTTGATGCTCGAGCTCAGACAACAGCTGCAGCCGCAGCAAGCTTTCTGGAATGTTGGCCAAATTAGCATAAGATTCGGAGGGGGAACCAGCCGCATCACCAGTGCTAGGAGTCAGTCCTGTGCATTGCCATTTGATCTGGGGTACGGCCAGGGGTTGATGAACAGGGTCAGATCATGTCATGACCTATAGTGACAATTCTAATCTTGATGATCACCAACCCCAATGTAATCCACCAGTTACTACTCCTGTGTGGTGACATCCACACTAATCCTGGGCCTGTTGGGGATCTGAGGGTTATCTATACTAATGTGAATAGTTTAGCTGCAGAAAATGGTCAGAGGTTTTCAGATTTGAAATTAAGACTTATCACTGACAACATTGATGTTGCCTGCTTGTGTGAGACTGGTGCTAATTTAAACTTATCTGACTTTGATATTGAGGGTTTTCATAAACTCGACCAATCTACTTTTAAACCCAATGGTCGTGGTCTCATCTTTTACATTAAAGACTCGTTAAGTTTCTTTAGGCGTGACGACCTTGAGCAGCATGTTCANCTTGACGGACACCAGATGTCGTTTGAAACTGGTCCGTTAAATGCCCATTCAGTTTCACACATGCGTAAGTGTTCGTATACATCCCGACAACAGTTCTGAGAAATTTCCCTCTAATGCCCATTCTGTGTAGTTTGGTGAAAAGGCATTCTCTGTTAGTCGCGTCGAACGCCTTGGAGAAATCCACAAAGCAGAGGAATGTCGATTGCTTCTGGAGCTTTCTATTGCGCAGAATCGTAGTGAGCCCATAGATATGGTCAACACAGTTCCTGTCCCGACGGAAACCGTTTTGCTCTTCAACAATAAGGTTGTGTTGTTCACAATGTTCCATGAGTCTATTGTTTAAGATAGCACTGTAGACCTTGCTTATTGTGGAATTAAGACTGATTCCCCTATACCCAAGGGGATCTTTACTGTCCTTCCCTTGTTTCAAAATCGGATAGATAATGCTGTTATTCCATAATTGCGGTATCCTCCCACTATCGAACACCTTATTAAATAGGTGAACTAGCGTGTCAGTCATTTGCGGCGATTTCAAAATCTCATTTGGGATTTTATCCGGCCCACAGGCTTTGCCTAATTTAAGCCTACAGATAGCTTTCACAGTTTCCATTCGTAATATTTCCGCATTCAGACTCAAATGGACATAACGCTGAACATCAGCGTTTTCCCTCCATCGAAGTTCATCCCATTCTCTCTGAATTGCTTCAAAATGATTTTGATCAGAATTGTCCACATTCATATCATTATAAAGTGTCTCATACCTGCGTTTCCATTCAGTGAGAATGTCAGTTTTATCGTGCGATATGGATCCATCTGGCATACGCACGGCTTGAATTGACTCGTGGCTTTTCTTGCCAGGACCTAAATTTCTGATCTCCCTCCAAAACGCTTTCGGATCATCAGTTCGCATTTGTTCTATCCTATTCATTTTGTCTCGATGAAAATTGCGCTCCAATTGTCTAAACGTTCTGTCAAAGTTTGCGCGGTCTATTTTAAACTGGCGCAACAGTGCCCGTCTTACTTCGCGATTTCCTTGACTCCTCAGATATTTACGTTCACTCTGTCTCTGGACTGACCACAAGTCTTTCAATTGGGCATTCCACCATGGTTTCTTTCTCAACCTCTTGCGGCCGTTGAAATATACTTTAATGTCCTTGAATGTGAAAGTTTCGTCCATTTCATTTCTTAGTTCTCTCACAATTTGTTCATAAGCATTATCTACCGCCGCTTGCGATGACCGGTCATTTATCAGTCTATCACACAGGTTAGCTATAGCGTGTCTGCGCCTTGGGTTCTCTAGAAAACGTAGTGGAACGCCATCAATAACATAACGACGGTCTCTTAGATAGCAGTTACAGTACAGGGCACAATTGACATCCCTGAATTCGCGCACCCTTCGCGAGTCATTCGAGAAGGGTGCGCGAAGGTTAATCTTCCAACTGCGCGCACTGTTCGCGTGGGCTGCTAGCAGTGTTCGCGCAGTGTTCTCGTGGCCTGCGCGAATTCAGTGACTTTATCCTCGCGTACCGTGCGCGCAACCTTCGCGAAGCTTAGATCAAGTGATGTTCGCGAACATGTTAATTTCGCCGACGTTTCCCAGTACCGTTCGCGATGCCCAATTAGGGAGGAGCCGTTGACACAGTCGACAGTGTTTCACATCGTCGCGCGGAATACATGTACATGTAGCATGAGGGTAGGCCCCTAGGCGGCCTAAAGATTCTTCGATGCAGTTGCCAAGCCATTGTCGATTTTAAGGCCTAGGCTAGGGTAGGCTAGGCCTAGGCCTCCTTGTCAGGCATAGGCCTAGGCCCATGCTGTACAAGGCATCGTTACTGCATGTAACATGTGTCACTCATCACACTTATAGCAGCCTGTATAGGCAGGGCTTGGCGTAGGCCTTGGCTTGGCCCGAACTGGGCCTACCGGCGGCACGTGGCTGGCGGCTCTAAGCTGATGGTGAGGCTACGGACATTGGCTTACCCTAATTAAATGCATCCTCAGCGTAGGCCAACAAGTGAATCCACAAATTTATAGGCCTACCGGTACGCCTCCCACCGTCATGACCGTCGTTGTTGGCCTAGGCCTCGAGGCTTGGCCAACCGGGGCCTACACCCTGATGTAGATAACCGAATGTGCCAGCCCATAACACGAGTGATGTGATATGTAGTGCATCCAACACAGTGCTGATGATTTGCGACGTCGTGACGCCGTGTAAACATCGTCCGCAAGGCCTTCATGACTACATAGCCTGTCGTAGGCTACACACCGTCAGCCAGACCGTTCTTCATAACATGCGCGAAGACTGGACCTTCGCGAACACTACGCGGCCAGGCTTCGCGAAGGGTGCGCGAACGTCGGCAGTTAATGTTCGCGCACCGTTCTCGCCGAGTTCGCGAAGTCTTCGCGCACGTCGCGAGAATGGTGCGCGATAGAGCTTCGTACACTGCGCGCAGGGTGCGCGAAGCACATGGGATGTCAATTGTGCCCTGTACTGTAGATCTATTTCCCATGTCTGTTGGTATCGTGTCTCCTGTGTCAATAACACCTTCTCCGGTTCGTATAACAGTTTTTATAAACGAGTGATCAAGTTGTCTCCGAGGCGCGCATCCAAGGGAATTTATAATGTCACTCATAAGAATCACCTCGAAACCTTCAATTCTATCGAAACAGCTACTTGGTGTCAAAATATAATCCACCACTGATCTCCCTGTTGTGGAAACGTAAGTAAAATTATCCTTTAACGGGAACCGCCCATTGATAACGCATAGATTTGTATCCTGTAGGAAGTCCAGTAAATGATCACCGAATTTGTTTGTATCTAAGTCAACTGGGCATCTATTCGGTAGTGCGCTATTGTCCGAGTCAGATTTCCTCCCGATTCTCCCGTTAAAATCTCCACATATTAGCGTGAGTTCATCCTGCCAATGATAATAAAACTGAGTAAGTAGCGCGTCATAAAACTGCTGAGAGGAGTCCCCCCGGGAGGACCGTTCAGGCGGCAAGTATATTCCACATACTAAAAACGAGAAATCCGACAGTTTATCCGTGAATCGTAACCAAAGTATTCCTTCGAATGACTTTTCAATAATCTGGATCAAGTATAAATCAACAACCTCAGATTTCACAAGCATCCCAACACCTCCTGAGCCCCGCCTAGCTCGAGGGTTAATAAACGTACGATTATGGCCAAACCACTGATATCCCGGGACAGATAACACCTCGTCATTTTTTAGGTGCGTTTCACCAACAACAATTATATCGCAATCCATTTTATGAACTATTTCGGCGCGCATTTTCCATTCATCCTCGTGGTCCGCCTCAGTCCAGCCGTTCACGTTCCATGCTCCAACTGAAATGTCGCCTCCATGAGGCCGGCTACCTAACGGTTTTATAACGAAGCATTCAGACTTTTGGCTCAATATAACTACTTTCATTAATTCACGATGCATGTAAAGACTGTTCAAAGTAGACTTGAGCTAGATGGGAATCTTCAGTGGCGATTGAGAATTGTGAATAAAGCGACTGCATGTAATTAATCGCAGTCACCAATCCAAGCACTGACCGCGCTCAACGTTACTTAACTTCCAGCTCGGAGGCCAACGCTCCAACCAGTAGGCCGTACAAGAAATTCTCCATGACCGGTGGGTTTGGCAGCGCCATATAACTGGGGGTTCAATACACTGCAGGAGACATTAGTCAGTTCATTATTAGCCTTTTTCAATTAGAACCCAAGATGCTTTAAAAGAACAGAAGGGGATTAAATCGTGCACTGTTTGCATTACTGGAACGCGGAAGATGGTCGTATGTTCCTCTCCAAATAGGATGACAAAACGGACGTAAATTGAATTTTTGCGACGCTATACGTTAAAGCAATTAATTAAGGAAAATTTTATACATGCAATATAATGCAGGAAAAATTCCTTTATGGCATTATGCAGTGGAATAAGCTTTTTTCTAGAACATTCGATTATACCCAATGAAATTATATAGAAAACAGATTTCCTTCGAAAATGCACAATACTACCTACGTTTATGTTATGCATGATGACGGTTTGTAGAAAACGAATAGAACAACTGCCGAAAACCTCGCCCGAAGCATGTTATTGGTATTATGCCACTGACGAAAGATTAAGAAGGAAAATTCCTGCAGATTTTCGTCGTAGGCTTGTTGCATCGGTTCGGCTTATCACTTTTATGCAATTGACAAGGTAAAGAATGGTATTTTTCAGCTGACGTCTGTTCCAGATCTCGATTTTTTAACATTAAAGTAAGCCCATAGCACAAGATGCCTTAGGGCACACAACGATGTAGAACTAGAATATGTGGAAATTTATCCGCTTCAATAGATATAATCGTGATTACTCTTGCCATCGGCCTCATGCCCCTAATGTAATTGTTGTTGATGGTTCAAACCAAAAATTCAAAAGCGAGCCTTATAAATTTTTGTTCAAACGTATTGTCATAGCGCCAATGTATCATTCCCTGGAGCGTGTTTTATTCTAAAGGCCCACACCCCAAATAAGTAGGCCTACCGTTGGTAACAATAGAGTGTTGTCGTTCCTATCATTTTATGCTCACCTTTGCAACATGAAGGCAAAAAAGAATGCCGTGCCATAGTTGCAATGAAAACCTAACGTTAGAGGTTTTTAAGAGCTAGAGAAGTAAAAAGGTCTTAGCCCATCTTCAGAAAAAACGATAAAGAAATAAGTATCAGAGCGTTAGTTGGGTTAAACCCTTGAGAATGGTACATACATCGTGCATTCAACTGCCTTGTTCCTCTCTACAGGTGCCAAAGATGATTAAGCTCCCGTTCAGAACGGTTCTTTGGAGTCTGTGAAAAGCTTTGCCTGCCGAATGCCTGAGGACGTGTAGACTTTATGTTTTACCATCCATGGCTTTTCAACCTTTCAAGTATAAAGCAAACAGAAATCATTTAATGCCTGAGACAAAAGACTTTATCAGATGAAGTTGCCTATTGTAACTTGTCAAACAGCTGCAAATGTCACTGATAAGACGTGCCGCATTCAGAGGATGTTAAAACGTGGAATTTTTTTATCTTCTTTGTCCATGATTCTTGACGGTATCTACAAGGCGTACAGGTATAAATAAATATATATATATACATGTATGTAAATATACAAAACATAAGTAATATCTCGCACAACAATCACATCGAAAAACTCTATCCGCTAAAACGTGTGACATCTGCAGTGACTCAAACGCCCTTGGCAAATCAGGGAACCAACAATATATCTAAAAGATATAACCACATTTCCAAGGCAAAAAACGCCGATAAATAAACCATTCTCATTGATGCCTCCGCTGAAAAACTCTCGCAGCGGTTTGGTCGATCCTCGCGGTCTCACGGAGCACTAATTTCTTATCAGCCGTACGGCAAATTGTCTCCTGTTCAATGATCTACTAAATGCTCCAATGAGTTACTCATTGCCGATCGATTATCTGTTGCTTGTCTGAATTAACTGCATCCTGAATGAGTCAATACGTCACCACGTACTCAATTAGCCTGATGTCATTGATCAGTCATGAGAATTTAACCTTAAAGGGTTTCTTCTAGGAATGTCAAGATGTCATGTGATGACGAACTTAAAGAGAGAACCTTGACAGACAAGGACGGGTAGAGGCCAATGGGAGCTGTCAGTCAGTTGGCCAATAGGTGTCACTTCGGCCCACTTCAATCCTACGGACCCATTCATGGTTGACTGAGCACCAATCGGGAGAATGTTCTTCCGTATTGGTCCGCTAGAACTTTGCTGCCATCTTTTGGCAATAAGTGCGGCTGACTGCTCCTACTGTGATCTAACTTGGTTACAAAACTTGCTTGGTTTTTGGTACCAACACCTCGCCACCAGTGACACAAGACCTAATGCCTCTCAATATAGGATGCCCCCAATAATATCCTCACGGCTTAAGCGGCACTATTCATTGGCAATTGAATTCCAGACAGACCTGCCCCTCGATCCGATGAACCAATACTATGATACAGACAGCCAACAGGACGGTGGAGGATTAGATTCTATCACACCTGTACCTATTTGATTACCGCTGGGATATACCGTCTCATTTTGTCCCTATATCCTGACGTACTCTTGAAACCATGGCGAGAGACAGAGACACCCAATCGGCGGAATTTCCCCCCACACAAAAGTACAAGCTGCTTTTTTTCTGTATCGATGTTGGCGGAGCTTTGGATTTTTATGCAGCCGTATGCGAAGAGGTATTAACAGATTTCTTTCACTTATCTATATAATAATGCTGGAAGTCGGCTCAATAAAGTAACACTTAGAAGCTTTCTCTTGCCCCAAAATTCGGTATGGTACATGTAATAGAGGATACCATATCCTGATGCAACAGGTGGTTTAATTTGCGAAGAGGTTGTGGTCGCAATGTTACTTTTTTAGCAGTGTTGTTCGATTGCTTTCTAAATTCTCCCTACCGCACGGCCGCTTTGGGTGCACCAATTCCAGCCGTGCTGAGCATTCCAACCTCGGCCAAACTCACTATCGCCGATTGCCACGGGTTGCTAGTTGATAAGGATTCCCTAAAACATTTCAGAAAGAATAAAGCAAAAACAATACCGGTATGTCATAATCTGTCACCTATCAAACGAACAAAAGAATCGGGAACCATCAACACCAGACATAACATCGCCGCCGAAGTGACCGAGTCACGGGTGTTTTTGACTTGACACATTTGATATGATTTCTTTTCCACCCTCCACTAATGGAATTGGAACGGTCTATTGTTACAGTTTTTTGCTCCCGCCGTCTGCTCCAGCCACTGACCAGATTCTCAACCATGCGGAATGTTGAGATCACGGTCCGAAGATGGCTTTCGTTGCCATGAATTGCCCCGATGAACCTACTATTCATTGTAAATCCATAGCTACATGTACTACCTCGCCGACCAGGAGGCATTTTTTTCAGCACACTGATGGGGTCGGTGAGGAAGTATGAATTGGCCTGAAAGTACATTCACGGCTACCTGAAATCGAAGGCGGTCCTTTCAATGAGCCTCGGTGATATAGAATGGTCCAGTGACTTGGGCCTCTGCTGGCTGGCGGACACAATGCACTCAGGTCCCAGGTTCAAATCCCAGGGCCGTATTCTAGAAGCTTCCTTAAGTGTAAGGTCGACCTTAATCTTTTGTATTCTACCCTGCAAACAATAGCTAAAGGTCGACCTTACACTTAAGGAAGCTTCTAGAATACGGCCCTATGTGTCTGTGTGAGAATGTCTTCTATGACAGTGCAGCTGCTCGCGATGGCTTGCAGCTGCTCGCGATGTCTTCTATGACAGTGCAGCTGCTCGCGATGGCTTCTATGACAGTGCAGTTGCTCGCCAGTGCAGCTACTCGCGATGGCTTCTATGATAGTGCAGCTGCTTGCAATGTCTTCTTTGACAATGCAGCTGATCGCGATGGCTTCTACGACAGTGCAGCTGCTTGCAATGTCTTCTTTGACAATGCAGCTGCTCGCAATGTCTTCTATGACAGTGCAGCTGCTCGCCAGTGCAGCTGCTCGCGATGTCTTCTATGACAGTGCAGCTGCTCGCGATGGCTTCTATGACAGTGCAGCTGCTCGCCAGTGCAGCTACTCGCGATGGCTTCTATGACAGTGCAGCTGCTTGCAATGTCTTCTTTGACAATGCAGCCTGCTCGCAATGGCTTCTATGACAGTGCAGCTGCTCGCAATGTCTTCTATGACAGTGCAGCTGCTTGCGATGGTTTTCATGACAGTGCAGCAGCTCGCGATAGCTTTTGCGATTAGTTGTTTCATATTGAATTTCATTACTAACATAATATGCTCATTTTCTGTTTCAGCGACTGATATTGATGGTAAGTGGCAAGCCTGACAGTGCTGGTGTATCTATCTGTGCCTATACATCCTTCTGTATTTCAGTGCTCATGCATTGTATAGACCAATGTTGTACGCAGCGTAACACAGCGCGCACTTTTGGCGTTCGTAGATCTAAATGTATGTCGTAATCTTGAAAGATTGAGAATGCTGCACAGTACATGTACTACGATTTCAATAACGACATGTACACGTGGTAGTCTCTCCCTGATTACGAACTAAGATCTGCCGAAAGTTGTTCAAACATGAGATAACGGTAACAGCCATAAGCGCTCGCCTTACTGTTCCATCCATTTGGGTACAATGTGATAAAGAGACATGAATACTGTAAAGTCATGTTTAAGACGTAATGCTAACAGGTAACATCTTAAACGTGATGTTAGCCTGTATTCAATGATCGATTTGGTGACATGAGGATTTTGGATATTTTTTGGATATTTTTACAAATATTTTTCCCGATTATTTTCCTGGCTGGACTGAAGGAATGTTTTTTTTCTATGAATATGAAAAAACTCTGCGTGAAAGCAGTCAATTTCATATTTCGTATCTCGATGATATTTCGATGCTTCACCTTGTTAGATTCATTATGCTAGACCCTTGCTTCTTGGTAACGTATTAAATAAAGCTGTCTGTGGTCGTGAACGTGAACAAATACATATATACATTGTACAGCTTCACAGTACAGTCACAGAACTAAAACTGAACATACATTTCGTCTTAGCTCAATTAAAAATTTCTTCTTTTTTAGAGTATACACACAAGCAACAATTCCTGCCCTCTTGGGTGGTCATATTTCTTTACAATTTACATCAAATCGTCACACATTTCAGTATTTTCACCAACAGTACCGCGCGATTTTAACATTTTAATCACACCGCGCGAAAATGCGCAGTATCTAACTATCTTCTTTTCAGTAGGCTAAACAAAGACCAAGTGTTCACCAATCCCAAGATTTCACATTATCTTTTTTTACCCAACAGGATAACGGACACACCCGCACCATCAATGGGCATGCTCGGAGCATCTCAAAGACACCCACTTTCTCTTTCTGCGCTGCACACACATAAAATACCTGTTAAGGCCTGAACCCACTGTCGCGTTTTGCCGCCGCGGTTTCATCACTGCCCGACAAATCCTTTGTTATTTTCTCGGTCCGCTGCCTTTTAACAAAGCATTTTCTGCCGGTGCGTTTCCCCGCTGCGTGAAAACGCGTCAGTGGGTTCGGGCCTTTATAGTTGTAATTCTCACAAGCAGTGATGGTCGGTCCGCTTAAGGGTTTGAGGCGTCAAAAAGCGGTTTCTATACAAACGTCCCATCATTTTCTCTGGCAACTCGATACACAATGCTCTGGCTTCAGCGTGAAATGATCATCACTGCTTGTTGAAGAAGCTCCACAAGTCGCCATTGTCTGCTGATTTTCTGCGCGGAATATTACGATAGCACGCGGCGTTTTCAGGTTTACTAATGACATTTTTCTGCACATGCGCTACTGGCGATTGTGTGATGTTTTTTTATGCTGCATTCCCATTGGCTAACTGAAAGAAATTTGGTGCACTCGTACAACTTGCTAATGCAACTTATGACTTCGGGACACGGAGTATAAAACTTATACTCACAGTCGGTTTTAGATCACTTTAGACTGCAATTCATTTCCGTTCTGGTGCCACGAGTTTTAATCGTAAAAGAGGGAGATAAAAGAGCCTTAGGCCTTTGTCGTTATAATACGACCCACGTCCGAACAAGCAATATGTCGGTCGACTTCAGCATTGCAGCAAAAAAAACACGAACGCGAACGCAGCAAAAGCATTCCTTCCAAGCCGCGAGGCTAACGAAGCTTTTTCTGCAGTCGCGTTCGAGTTTTCATCATGAAATAATCGAGTTTTCGCAAAGCCCCCGAAATGCCAACGCGTACGTTTATCCTTTTTGTTCGGCACTCTCTTCATGGCATCGAACAATGGGATTGGCGGTCACGTCGAAGTTTTCGGGGACTTTGTGAAAAACTCCCGAAACGCCAAAGCGAACGCCAAACCCATTGTTCGGTGCCACGAAGAGAGCACCGAACAAAAGAATAGAAGTTCGCGTTGGCGTTTCGGGGGCTTTGCAAAAACTCTATACTCTCTATTGTTCCTTCTACGCCGCAGAAGCGTTTTCCGCATTCGGATCAGAGTTCGCGTTACGCACTAAGACCTGGGGCCCGACCTGTTTTCTCAACGAAATTTTTCTTCAAAGCATATCGTTCTACAAACACAGCAAACTCGGCACATTCTTTACACAACACAGAAAATACAACTGATTCTGTGCCCATTCAATATCGTTTATTGCATTTCTTAGCAAAATCAGACATAACTCCATCAATGAACATCAAGCAACCGACTGTAAACTCATTTTTCTCGATGTATTTAGTGTCTCGTGAAAGTTTTCGTGACGGAATGTGAAGTGTTCGTCAAGTCATAGTAGAAGAGATTTGTATCCATTTGTGGAGAGTTTTCGCAAAGCCCCCGAAACGCCAGCGCGGATGTCTATCCTTTTGTTCGGTGCTCTCTTCGTGGCATCGAACAATGTAGTCCGGCCGCCAAGGGCCGAAAATGCGATTTCTTGAATAACAGGTAGATTTTTGCAGTTTTGACATCTTTGCAACATGCCGATTCGATTTCCGCCGGGTGCCACTCTGGCACCCTTGAGCATTTTTCAGAAATCGCGTTTCCATGGCAACCGCCAGAGAAAAACGGCATTTTTGAAATAACTCTGCTAAATTGTGCTGGATAATGCTATTTGCTTAGTTCAAAAGTGGAAATCCATTGATTGATACCTGGACTACATAAATGGTATATAGGTCACCAGGTCAGAGGTCAAGGTCATTGAGAAAGGTCAAGGTCAAAGCAAAATTCGACACTTTTTACCCCTTTTTTGCCCTAGGCACAGGATTTCCAACCACTCTCTCCACCCAACCGCATGAAATAACATACATATTTTTACGGGAGTGGCGTTCGCGTTGGCGTTTCGGGGGCTTTGCGAAAACATTAGAGTGTTTTCGCAAAGCCCCCAAAACGCTGACGGGAACGTCCTTCCTATTGTTCGCTGTTCTGTTCTCAGCATCGAACAATGGGATTAGCGTTCGCGTTTGCGTTTCGGGGGCTTCGCGAAAACTCGCTACTCTATAGCTGTCCACCCGTGCATGACTGTTTTGATAAAGACCTGTTTTGTGCGTCCTAATATTGTTTCTACTTTTCAGGTACACGCGTATGTGTTTCTGTCCAGTTTTCAGTCGACGTTTCAGTACACGTATGTTTTCGAATTACTTTCCTTGAATGTTTCCTCTGAAGGCCACTTGAAATTTATAAACACCTTACCACCGCACGGCATGAAATAGTGTCGGTTGCATCGGTCAAGTTATAAAAAGAAGCAAAAAAGATTACTAACAGAACGATAGCGTAATAGCAGAGATTAAACGACTCGTAAAAAAGGTCCAGGAAACGTCAAATCATGTGTCAGAATAGTATCTATTCCTAATGAAATAATGATCCCTAAAATGCCACCGTTTCAAAACCAGAACATCACATCAATATATCGACAAAAAAGAGTTTACTAACATAAATTCTCCAGAGATACCAAAGCATCGGATCTTCTGGAATTTGCCCGCATCGTCAGCGGCGAAAAAACACCCCGGGTAACGGTTTGATGGATGGCTTTCGGGATGGTACGCCTGGTCGACCAAAGGTTCAATATTTCTAAGATCCCTCAACGTTCTGTTGACGTAGGCAAGAGTCATAACGAGCCATGATGATTTTACGGACGACGAGAGAGCTTCATTTATCTGCTAGTTGCAGGGAGATGCGCGCTCAAAGACGCGATATTTCTCGTTATTGGCGCGGTTTGGTGCACTGGCATAACTTAATGTGCACTTATCTATCGTGGGCAAGCGTACAAGAAATAATAGATCAAGTGTATGACGAGTGGTTACGGTCTAAGAATAGGTGCTTGAAGGTTAATTGGTGATCAGAATAACAAGGTGCCACTAGTCCCGGTTTAGGGACAGGGTTTGTGTTGACTTTTACATTGGAAAGGATAGAAACAGTATTGTCAGTCAATGAGGCTGGCTGAAGGCTGCAATTGCAATTGCGAGCAACGTTACAGTAGTACCAGTGCAATCACCAAGGGCGTTGTGTGATTCAAAAAACTACCACTAGGGGGAGAAGCCAAGAACAAGTATTTTTGGTTAAGGCATGGAAGTATCACCGTCTTGTAATCCGATTACATTTGCAACATTGTTTTCGGCGCAGGCACAAGTGAATCAAAGATCGCGACTTGATTTATTTCAAGTTTCAATGGTCAGGTGATGAAATCTGACCAATCAATTTTTTTGTTTTAAAAGAGTGGAATTTGACCTCAACACCAAATAACAAATCACGATTTGGCCTACAGCGGGCCCCAGCTTGGGACGTATATCAGGTACATTGTACTTCATGCGAAACAAAATTGGTCCTGTGTTCCCAACTGTTGTCGCCGTCTCGTCGCCCAAGCAGTTAAAATGTTTTTATATCGGATGAAAATGGCAGGATATCTCTCTACAGGCTAACAGATAATTGCTTGATTCATTTTAGATGAGTTGAAAGTTACGTGATACCACTAAGGTGCATGTGACAAGAATACAAAAACGCTCAGCCTATGGATATCAGCTTGAAAGTATGCAATTCGGATTTTTTTCATGCTGCGAAATCCAAACCCGGAACGCGTTCTACCGAGCTCCGAGAGTGACCAAGAAAGCGTTACCCAAGTTGATTTTGCGGTCAGCAATTAGAAAAGGAAGCTACATGTAGATAGAAGCCATAGATAGAACCAATGCGGATGGCAGCGTTGAAAAAGAGCAACAAGCAGATAGTTGTCCTTTACAATAAACGCCTTTTGTGTAGGGAAAATGAAATTGATCAGGACCGGGTGTAACTGTCATTTTTAATTGATGACCAATACGTTCCCTTCAGTTCGCTTTTGTTGCATAAGCAGTGGAACTCGGCCGAAACAGCCAACGAAGGCTCAAAAGAACCGCTATCAGTTTTTCCTCCAGTTGACCTGTACCGCGGCGGAAAAACCTCTGACGCACTTATCACCAATGAGTTGGGATTTGCCTTCCAATTTCATTTGCGCTTTTTCAAGTAGAACGCCTATAAAAATCATAAACCATGTAAACTGCTTTGGGTAAAACAACTTCGTCGGTCGACTAAAGAAAGATTCTTGTAACATTCTCAACGTCCATCTTTTTTGGGAAAATATGGCTGTAATTTTTACAGGTTGTCAACAAATCATGACTATTCAATCTGTTTTGACAAGCAGTTCTTTACCCTTGCCGTCATAATTCCCAACCAATTTCAGACTGATCCTAAGAAGTTTACTTTGGACACTATTTCCATTACCTTCGTTTTTCCTGACAGTCTTACCAAACAAATCACTTTTGTATTTTTTCTAAAAGTCGGTTTAGACACACCGTGCCTACATTGCCCTATTTCCACTAAAGAACCGACGTTTTTGTCCCTCGTAATTCCACAAATCGACGTAAACGAATGGCTGCATTTTAAAACAGCATCTTTCTATTACCTTGTCGTAAAATGGTTAAAAATGGATGAAGGATGCTTCTCCTTGGACACAACTGTCATATAAGTGGAAAAGCAATTTGCATAAACATTCCTGTGATTGATACTAGTACACTTAGAGTTCACATCGCCCATTGTTGAATCCTTTCAGTGCCAAGACAAATTTTGTCAAAACCAAAATGTGTGAAATGGCTTGAAGGGCATCTGAAACGCTTCACGTAGGTATTCATTGGAAAGCTCTGATCGAGCACTACATGTATATGACAGGGTTTCTGTTCGATTTCAGGATTTGGTAGGTTTATTAGACTGTCACTGTTAAAAATATCTGTAAATTTACAGCAGAATTTTCACTGCATATTTGATGTAAAATTCATTTCACTGCAAACTGATGTTTTTTTCACTGGAATTTAATCGGAATCGGAACGCCGTCTATTAGTCATCTTCTGAGAATCGCATCACCGAAGCAGTTTCGGAGCGCGGGTGACGCAGTGGGTAGCGGTTTGAAACTTCAGGCGGGTTAAAGAGTATGTGTTCACGTTACCAACATGGTTTGCCTTCACACTTTGTAGGCTACACGTCGCAGAGCGTGCTAAAGGAAAGTTGCAAGAAATTCAGTTCAACAACATGGCTAGTCACCACCCCTTAGCCTAGGCTACATCTTCCCAAATGTCCAAAGAAGTACGACATGTATGAGACGCCTTTACTCGCATCACGACATTAAACTTCTTTTCTGTTGTACTAGCGACGTACCTTGATAGAGAAAAAAGTGGAAAGACAAACATTCGTACCCAAAATGATCCGTGATTCCTCAGGTTAAACGCGGACAGTCACACAGAAAAAAACCTACTTTATCAAACCTGATAGTCCGTCTTGGGTTATGTGGTGTCAGTTTTGGCTAGTCGCTCTCGATGTGAGCAGTCTGATAAGGTGTATGACAAAGATATCACGCACCAATATAGGATCTCCGGGCGTTGTGTCACCGTCTCCCTGCGGCGGAATTGTTACCGCGTATTACAGATGATTTTGCCAATTTTTGCATGACGGTCGTTCGCGGTGTCTTGCAGTGGCGTTAGTACCTCTGTATAAGTGATGGGTTTGGGAAAGTGTTATTGGGTTCTGTCAGGATGGCATAAAATGCGTCAGTATATAAATGACGTGCAATTTTTTCTGCCAAAGGAATCGGTCTCTGACCAGTCGGCTTCCGAGTACTTTATTTCGTACGCGATAAATCAGACACCGATAGGGTGTTTGGAAAAATGACCAAAAAAATTGCAAACAGGAATGTCATAAAAAGAGACTTGGTCAGTCAAAGATATAAAAATAATGGAGTGTTAATAGTCTGTGAACAACAGCATAGTCTTTTTCACGGACGTTTTTTCTGACACAACCGCCAGTGGCTTGGCTATCCGATAACTTTTTTGTTTAAAAAGTAAACTTTTTTCGTCTTATTGCTTCTTATCTCTTGTTGCCCTCGCCAGACCAGCATCGCTGGACACTGCAAGTCATCCGGTCATATCGGCTTTTTTTCATCGTCTAGTTGCCCTTGGGGCAGACGATGAATAACTCGTGATCAAAGCGTTTAAGGATACTTGACACAAAATCCTCTAGAATATGTATGAAACTTTTGCAAGAATTTATGTTATGGGTTTTCTTCAGGCCAATGGTTGAGCCCTTTGTTGTATATTGGTATTAGTACAACAGTTGTTCGCAGATTTTGGATAATTCTCATATATCGTTTGTGTACTTAGTGAAAAACTGATAGTTCATGCTTTGTAGGCAAATCTCATATTATTTGTAAGCTTTGCCTTGCCCTGGTGATAACTAAAATATGAGATCTTTTGATGGTTTATTGGCTCTGAGTCAGACATAATATGGTAAAAATACGACTTATTATTGCATTTTGAAACTTTCGAAATGTTCCTAACTCCTTTCATCCGATTTTTCTCACAAATATTGTACGTGTAATGGCAATTAAGATTGTGAACCCTGGAGAATTTCCCCGAGCATGCCCTTCCCAGTAGCTTTGCAGAATGTTCACACAAATCCGATATCATACCTCAATAAACATAAAAGTTAGAACTAAGCGTATTATTGATAAGACTGTTTCGTCGCTGTCTTGGTTCAAACTCTACAACTTGGGAAGAGAGAAGTACAATCCTGGCGTCTCATAACGTATGCTCGTAAACCTCGAGACTAGAGCGGTGGAATTCCTCTCCATCCCACGTAGTCCCCGCAATTGTCGACTTAGAGCAGTATACCCAGGAAAGTTCATACGACCGTCCTCAAGAAGCGGTAAGCCTTCAGCACACGCTGCGACAAGTGAAGATTTTTATCTCCTTTCGCCAGAGAGGACAAAGGAAGGCACCATGTATGACACATCACAAGTAACCACGAAATCAAAGTCGCACTTTAAAGTTGAGTTTTCGACTCCGACATATCTGGCCTTCAGGTACAAGAACAGAACAGGACAAAATTCCACATCTGTATTCCCTTCTCTAGAAGTTGCAGTTTTGTCTAAAGAAGGCCCTGTGTTCCTGAAGCCAAATTTCCACTTGTCTCACAATCGCATGCACAAGAAGATGAGTACCATGCACATTGGCGACGGTAGAAGATCTTTGTCCCGGACTATCTTATCTACCTTTCCTTCATGTTCCTTTAGTTCAGGTCCAACACTTATTTCGCCCTGCAAACATTGTTGAAGGGAAATTCGACTGCAGTTGCCTGGGCACGGGTCCAACCGACGACAAAATGTTAGGCTTATCAGCCATTTAACCTGCTGCTTCGCACGATTTGCCTTCCGTGACAAAGATCACCACTTGTCGCAGCGTGTCCTATCGGCTTCAGTATCAAGTGTTTGGGGTTCGCTTGCTTGATCTACGAAATTGTAGAAGTGCAAATAGATAACCCAGGATGTGGCCATAAGCAACGGTTCCACAGGGAGTGACATTGAGAAGAAAGAATGGTAAAAAAAGATCATTAACGGATAGAAATGACTTTCATGTGAAGGTCAATAATGCATAAGCGATGACCTCGGGGTTGACTGCTGTTGCTTTCTTTGAAACGGGACACTGATTTCTGTGTAGCTGTGAGTTCAAAGCTATTGGTACATATTGTTTGTTCCCACAGAATGCGAAATCAAAGCGAAACTATGGTCCGAAAGAAAGAGTCTATATCTGTAGATATGCTGCTGTTAAAGGGACCCTATAGACAGCTAGCTATTAGGCTTATATCAGTGTGGTCACTTCATCACAGGCGGCGCTAGCAACTGACGACCGACGAATTTGGGCGCGAATGTTGACATTTAGTGTATTTTACTTGGAATCCATGTCAGAGTTAGATTCTCATACCAACCGATTGTCATAAGGAGCTCATCAAAATGGCGATGATGAGGCTGCCTATAAGAGTCCCTTCAAACAATCTCCATTAACGGACTGTTTGACCCTAACGGATACCACGGGAGGGAGATCATACTTCCATACTTCTTGAGTCGACAAACCTAAAGGGGGGGGTCAAAGTTCTGTAATGCCTCTCAAATCCTAAGGCCTGTTCCGGAAGAGACAAACATGACAAAGTGTCTGCTGTCTGAGACGTACTATTCATGACACCACACAGAGGAATCCTTCCTGTGCGACATGTCGTTACAACAGTAATCCTGTTCAGTACGAGAGCAACGGAAAGATTCAGACATTTTTGGTGAATGTGCACGGCTGATAAGCCAATAGTGTGTGGTTACCACCTGGGGGATTACGACTGAACGCCTTTAACAACGACACGAGGCAAAGCGACGGATACTAAGCGTCTGGCACCTCTTTGCTGCCTCTAAGTGGAATATCAGTTATATCAGGCGTCTTATGGGTGTAGAGTTGCTACTGTTAGGGCATATCCGCTGGGGGCAAAGGGGAACGACTGGTGAATCGTAAATTGTTCCTAAAGGCCTGTCTACACGATCATACATTTGTTCAAAACATCATCATACATTTGTATGATGATGTCCAAGCTTGTTTGTCGATTTCTGTCTTGTGACAATGCAGCTAAAATTTTGAACATCATCATACATTGTTCAAAACAGCATCATAGACTTGTATGATGATGTTCAAGTTTGTTGGGGATTTCGATCTACAGTCCAATATTCATGGACATTGTATGATGAAGTATGATGGAGAAAGGATAATGTTGGATGATGTTCAAGTTTGTTGGGAAAACCGTCCACACGATCATACATTTGTGCCTGAACATCATCACACATTTTTTTTGGGATGTTTTGCATTGGCAAGATGAAACATGCAGCTAAAAACTTGAACATCATCATACATGTTCAGGTTTGTTGGGAAAACAGTCCACACGATCATACATTTGTCCATGAACATCATCACACAAATTTGAACATCATCATACATGTTGGTTGCTGTTCAAGTTTGTTGGGAAAACATCCTACACAATCAAATATCTGTCCATGAACATCATCATACAAATGTATGAGGGTGTTTTGAACAAATGTATGACCGTGTAGACGGGCCTTTAGAGACAACTGAAATCAGAGAGCCAGGTGTGAAAGGAATGGTTGTCCTGGGATTCCTTGTCCGAGGTACAGGGGGCATTGAGATAAATTCATCTACAGCTGATACCTTGAATATTGCATATGAAAGGAAAACTTGTTGGTCATATTTCTGCATCAAAACTTTGGAAATTTTGAAATATCAAATTTATGTAATGGCTCATTAGAAAAACCTTAAAAAAAGGGTCACTGAAAGGTAATTGATGACATTTTGTGGATGTATCCTTCTACAATGTAGATCAGGGTGCTACACACGCATTTTCTACCATTTGATGGGAAAATAAACTACATGTATTTCTTCCTTATTATTAATTTATTATTTATTATTTATTTATTTGTTGTTTATTAATTTATTCATCATTAATTTATTGCTTATTATTATTTTACAATCATTTAGTAATTTATTTTCTATTATTAATTTATTATGAATTTATCATTTATTATGAATTTATCATTTATTATGAATTTATCATTTATTATGAATTTATCATTTATTATGAATTTATCATTTATTATGAATTTATCATTTATTATGAATTTATCATTTATTATGAATTTATCATTTATTATGAATTTATCATTTATTATGAATTTATCATTTATTATGAATTTATCATTTATTATGAATTTATCATTTATTATGAATTTATCATTTATTATGAATTTATCATTTATTATGAATTTATCATTTATTATGAATTTATCATTTATTATGAATTTATCATTTATTATGAATTTATCATTTATTATGAATTTATCATTTATTATGAATTTATCATTTATTATGAATTTATCATTTATTATGAATTTATCATTTATTATGAATTTATCATTTATTATGAATTTATCATTTATTATGAATTTATCATTTATTATGAATTTATCATTTATTATGAATTTATCATTTATTATGAATTTATCATTTATTATGAATTTATCATTTATTATGAATTTATCATTTATTATGAATTTATCATTTATTATGAATTTATCATTTATTATGAATTTATCATTTATTATGAATTTATCATTTATTATGAATTTATCATTTATTATGAATTTATCATTTATTATGAATTTATCATTTATTGTTAATTTATTATTTATTATTAATTTATTAACTCATTACGGTTCATTATTTATTATTTATTATTTCTCATTTCTCATTTATTATTTATTTTAGACGTTTTATAAACAAGCTTCTCACCATAGTCCGACATGCACGAACTAGAGAAGACGTTCATGCGATGTAATAGAGACTTGCATCACAGAATGATTTAGACGGATGCAATATAATTTATGTATTAAACGGATGCGCGTTGTTGATGCAATTAGACACGTCAAAATGGTTAAATGGTACAAAGGCATGAGACCCTCAGACAGTGTGAACTGCCGTCGTGTCCAAGGCGTACTCATTCATCTAGAACGATTCTTCAACAATTCCACACCACTACAGGCGCAAAGTATAAAGAGTACGAAATTTATAATAATTTTCGGCGTCTCACATTTTCATCAATAAATTGTGCCGGAGTTCCCACGTCAATTTACAGTAGCTGAAAGTGTCACTGTAATTGAGCTGAACCCAAGACTTTTACCATTCCTACTTCAGATATCAGAGTCTGTCGCCAGAGACGGTCGCTGGCGCCTTAACCCTTCGGGGACTGCCCTAGCGAAATGGCCAAACCCAAAAAACGGAGCTAATGCTGACGTAATGCCGATGATAGAAAAACTCCTTTTCCGCTGTGTCCTGCTGAAGCATTTTTCCACAACAACATTTCTAGACGAATTTTTGATCAACTTCTTATACGTAATTTGATTGATGATAAATAAATGCGACACTTCCCGGCGACGGTAGTAAGGTGTTTCCTACTAATGCAGAGAAGGAAACTCGTATCCTTACCAAGTACGCTCTCGCGGGCTGAGCAGATTTTTTGTCTACTCCAGAGTAATCACCGAACACCGATTTACAGAGTTCATTCACACCTACACTGAAAGTCGGTGCTTTGCTCCGAGCAGCCTGATTTTTCAGTGCTCACTGTGTAAGATTGTTGAGTTTTTCTGCTAACCCTGCCAAGAGCCAAGGAGAGAAACAAGAGGAAACTAAGAACCCCTAAAAACGTCAATATGGACTTGCCAACACCCACACTTGACACTAGATGGCGTTATCTTCTATAACAATGAGGTACGATATTTCACCGCTAGTGTCAAGTGTGGCCAACACCGACCTCGGTGCAAAAAAATAGGAGCAGTCAGCCGCGCTTATTGCCCAAAAGATGGCAGAAAAGTTCTAGCGGACCAACACAAAGGAAGATTCTCCCGATTGGTGCTCAATTAACCATGAACGGGTCCGCTAGGCATTACATTAGGCGGTAGTGGCACCTATACTGGTCAACTGACTGACAGCGTCTATTACGCGAGACACCGGAAAACAGTCCGGCGATTCGCCCCTGCAGCGTTAGCACAACATTAATTGCAATCAGAGAGACACCTGTTAAGAAGACTACCAAGCCGCAGTATCAGTATCCTAGCCACGATCTTCATCGATTTTGTTTTGCTAATGTTATCTTGAACACAGTCAGGTTCGTCATTTGGCTTATAGGGCCGAGTGACACGATGGCAAAAAGTCGTGATCATGCCATGTGCCCGTCAGAACCAAATGATGTGACCGACAGAGAAATTACAGCCAATTTAGTAAATCGCGAAAAAAATCAAAATCAACGTCACGCACTGACCGAATTGATCAGAAACTGTCTCACAGATCTTCTCCTTAATGGAGTATCAGTCGGTACCGACGTTTTGAACAGTTCAGCAAGGAGTTACGAACTCAGAATATTGCTAACTTGTCAGTGGGCACTCTCCGTCATGGGATTCATTCTTTGATCCATAAGTAACAAACTTTTACAATGCTTTTGACCTTTAAAAGTGAAAAAAGTGTCTTCACTCACGATCAGGGGGCCATGGTCAACTAGAGGAACAGCCTACTCTGCACTACTTACCTTATACTTAAAGTACTTGTAAGTACAAAATAGGGCTGTCAACAGAATTGACCATGTTCCCGCTTGATCCTTGGTAGAGCTACTCCCACGAGCGCAGACTCGATACCAACTTTTATGTTCACTGCAGACGTAACTTGAACTCTTTCACTGCCCGTCTAGGCCTACTTGATTCTTTCCGAGAGAAGTGGGGCGTTAAATTCAGGAGGGGCCGATAACACCCTTCGTGGACTTGACAATTCATCGGGAAATTGGACTAAAACTTTGTTCTACTCTGTTGATTTCAGGTAGGAGCGATACATCTGGGAGATAAAGTGCATAAGATTTCCAAAGGGACAAAGTGATAATGCCAGACACAAAGAAAGACTGGATGGACATTTTGAAATATTGCTTGTCCAACTGATCAGATTATAACATTTGGTTTTTATATTCTGACACCCGGTCTTGTTCTGACTTTCAACTTAACTAAAAGTTGAATCTGAATGTCAAACGGAGCGTAATTCCTGAAGGACATTGTCTGTTGCAAAAAGAAATAAACCGAAAATGAGAATCTGTCGGGAGGCGAGCCTCTTGGGTTTAATTTCTGGCCGATAGGTTACTTAAATGACAACTAAATGACACAGAAAATGTCAGAGGAAAACATTTAGCAGGGGAATTTGTCCAGGGAACGAGGGATTTTACTCCATCGAAACCTGGGGTCGTCATTTTGTACAACTTTGCAAATTACTGTCGACTCGGTTATAACCCGCCGCCGCACTATAGATGGCAGCACCTTCGCCGTAATGAGAAAATCCATTAGGTGGGTCGTGCTGCCATCTAGTGTTCCCACCGACTCAACGCTGAGGGTACAGTAATTCACTCTCTGACATGGTAAGATGCTTTACTGAGATTTTCGGAGTAAACAGTGTTTGTTTCGCTGTTTCCGTTATCCCTTTCAATCATAAGAACCTAAAACTTCACTTTTTTGTATATACATGAACCATCCCACCCACCCCTCCGACAGTAATTATTTAAAGAGCAAATTCTGAAAAGCTCTATCTATATGTCACTGAGGATGAGCTGTTCTCTGTGAAATTAGTTTGAAATCGACAGGTTAAGAATATGTCTAAGCGATTTCGTTTTAGACATCAAGGAAGAAGGTTAATAACCGTCTACCAGAAGGGGAGAGAATGTCAAATCTGTTCAAAGTTTTCTTAGAACGACAAACTAAGGCCTTTCACTTGATACAGTAGATAAATGCGTCCGCGACATGTTGACTGACGCAGAAAATTCTAATTTCTATAGGTACTGTAAATCAGGCTGGTGTCGCATTCAACTTCGTATCTCTCGGGAATTCTCCGCAAAACATCTCCAACGCGGGTGTCAAGTACGCCAGACGCACTCCAGTACATATTTTTCAACACATCAAAACCTCAGATCTGGAGAATACTCACGAACGAGTGTCAGGGTAGACAACCTGCAATTAGTAGTTCAATGGCCTGACGAACTCTTGTCTGCAATCTCGGAGAGCAGGAACGCAGTGAATTGGTACTAATTTCCTACTTGGTTATTAAATACATGGAATACTAGGCGTTACTTCCATTCCATTGGAAATTGTTCCTTATGTCCTTATGTGAATATCGTTAATATTTGTGCGCAATAAGTGCAGTTCGGAGTGCCGGTGAGAGAGTTCAGCAAAATCACGAACTTATTAGCCAAATTTTGGCGAAATTCGTTTCATTCCACACCTGACAAGAGAGGTATATTTATGAAAAACCCTCTTATGTCGGGGAAGAGACATTTTTTTTAAAATATAGCTGCATCCATTGAAACAACTTGCCTTGGAACACCGACATCATGTTAGAGCCAGTAATGCCGTATTTGACGCTCAAATCTCGATTCATTTTAAAAACTCTCACATCTTCTCCAGGGCCTACTGCTATTTCTATACTTCATGGTTTGGAAAAGTATGATCTGATTTTTATTGTCCCAACACCAACTTTTAAAGGGATCCTAGAGTCAGCTTCCCCATAGGCATTTTGAAGTGCTCGTAACACCGATCGGTTGGCATGGGAATCTACTTCTGACATGTGTATTGCATTGAAAATTCACTAAACATCAACACTGCAGCCAAAATGCGCCACCTGTAATGAAGTAACCGCACTGATAAAAGCCTAACAGCCTGACGGTGCCTACAGGTCGACATTGCGTCTTGATGAAGCAACCTGCAGCAACTAGCTTTCCGGCGATGGAAGCAACTTGGTTTTGTCTACCTGAGCCCGCTTGCGTCTCCGAGCAACTGCCGGATCCGCTAGTTGAGCGCGCTGTTCGAGGAACTGCCAGTTGCTCCGAGTTCCTCTCAATCGCTGAAAGTGTCGACCTGCGCGTGGTAGTTTTTTTATCTGCGAAGGATCCGTCGAGTTGCTTCAAGTCGCAATGTCGACCTGAGGACACCTTAACAGCCAGTGATTCTGATCTACAGTGACCCAATCCCGTGAAAAAAATGCCAGCGTTTTTGTCTAATCACCCACCTGAGGCGAAAGTCGGCCAGCAGTGGATCACCTCATCTTATGAGAAACTGGCACGAAGGTTGGCATGTTTTGTCAAGTGTCAGCAGGAAATTACACAACATTGCAACACGATGATTGATGGATGAGAAATCCGTCAGTCATTTGATGTTCTGGCGACAGAAACAGCAAGATTGGCAAAAATATCACTTGGGCCACAGTAAGGTGTGAGGAACAACGAAAATTTGTAATAAGTCTATTCTTATGCTGATCTGACGAAGCCGTGTGCCAAAAGGAGCTGAAAATGTAAGGTTATCCCTTCCTATAAATCGGTGGCTAATGTTGGAACCAACATTTCCCCATTTGACATCATCAAAGGAATCCAAAAACTGCTATCAACAGTGACCGTATTATCTGAGTGTGTGGCCATCTTAACGCTTAGAATTTCCCCTTTTTCTACGTCAGCTTTGAACAAGAACCAGCACAGAGCGATCCACA
>NMRB01000294.1:156833-186119 GCA_002633025.1 Notospermus geniculatus
GATTACCTAAAAAGGCGCAAACGTATGACTCACACGATGTACGACTTTACGAACTAAACTCTGTTGTTATGCGATACACAAACTTATTTTTGACTCGGATTAATTTGATATTTTCAAGTCAGTATGTTAGAACAAACGATTCACACTCCCCAGGGTCAATGGTAAAAAGATTGGAAATCTAGCCTTTTAAAAAGAGACAAGTTGGTATGTTGGAATAACGTCCCTTGGGTCTTAAAGATAAATGAACTAAAGAACCATGGTTGTCTATTTTATGATTTTCTTCTTTGCTAGCACAACACACGTGAAGTGGACGTCAGAACTTGATCGCATAATACGTGACTGGCAAAGTAAGTAATCTCGGCCCAAGGGCACGCTGAAGGGGAATCCTTCCTTCGCCAATTCGCTTTATTTTATCCGCTGATGCGATTGGTTAGATAGAAGTCACGTGTTGCCCATAACGGGATCCATCACGTGGCCAGATCAGGTGAATACAACGATACTTCCAGTGCAACTCGAGGACGAACGATTTAAAAGTCTAATCTGTTTGGACAAGACTAGAAATGTCATGGTGCAACTCACTCAACTTTAAAGCTCGAAACTGCGCCAGATTGCGAAGAAGAACCAAATTCCCGAAATGCTATGAATGCGTGCAAATAGTTGCGCGAGACTAAGCATCTGAAGGTCACACGGGAACGAGGCGAGCCTCGAAACTCCTCAGCAAAAGCATGAAATTTTGAGAAAACGACCTCTTCTCCCAAACGGTATAAAGATTTGATCCCATTCACAAGTATAAGTTTTGAAATGACAAAATCTTCATGATATAAACCGCTGCGATGTGACATGCAGTTTATTGTAGTAAGACAAGACAGAAGCCAACTCGACAGCAGCAATCAGCTTATTGCGTGGTGACGTTTTTACCTCCGGAACACCCGACTGAAAAGAACTTCATCCTCGTTTCGACTGATTACGCTCGGGGGCGAATTGTACAGCTGACATCCGATTACACCCAACCTTCGTTTCGTTGTCTCGTATGTTTTGCGTAATGAAATAAATTACGTTTTTCCTTGACGGGTGTTGTGTCGTCGTCAGTTGTAAACTATTGGAAATGTCGCCAAATCTGCCGGGTTGTTCACCACGTTGTATGTCGTCGGTAAGATATAAACTATTCGGAAATGCTTCCAAACTCGCCGTGTTGATCACACGGTAGTTTATCACCCACGCGTGATTACGAACGGTTGTACTAGAGCGCTGTCTCGAGGGGCAAAGAGGGCAAAAGAACTCAGGAAAAGATTAGATGATCAACATTGCATGATCGGATCAAAATGTTAACATAATGCATGATTGGATTGATTTGCTGTTCCCCATCGTGTGGGATGCTACGTAACAGGTTTATGTGGTGTTAGGGAAGAGGAAACTGAACGAAATGGCACCTCGAGCTGCCGTAAAGACATGAATAGTGTGGTTGAGATTCGATGCAAAAACAGAAACGACAAATTGATCACGAGAGCTACATGTATATATGCACACGCTGGTTAACAAACACAAAATAATAACGGGCTTTTAGGTGAAAGACATAGCTTCCTACCAGATTCGAACCCACGTACCCTCATATCAGGCATCAATCGCCAGCACTCAAGGGCAGAACGCCTTAACCACAAGGCCAAACCCCCATCTTCAAAAAAGATGGTTCAATGACGCAAAAACTGTTAATGTCGTCTAAACCAGTGTACCCAGGTTACGAAGTTAAGATGGTTAACGTTGACGGTTAGGGTCAGGACTAGGTTTAGGAATAGGGTAGGGGTCAGTGACAAGAGTTGAGGGTCAGGGTTGGGGTTAGGGTTAGGGGCTTGGGCTAGAAATCAGTTTGTAGGATCAGGACCGGACGACATTCACCCATTCAGCTTCAATGACCTATGGTTTGGAATTCAGGGTCCATATTCATAAACATACACGTACTAAAGTCAAAGTGTGATACTTATCTTTTGTGTTGAACAAAGGATGAGTGTCACACTAAAGCAAGGTTCATTGGCACACGGAATTGGTCCGATTCAGGTCCGCAAAAAATCTATCAAATGGACTTCAGCGTTGTCGTATCCGGAAACCTAGGGGCAAACGGACTGGAAACGGATCGGATCCGTGTGCCAATGAACCTTGCTTTAGACTTAAGTACTTTAATGAATATGGGCCCAGGATTCAGCTGTACATTATGACTTCATGGTCCAATGACATGCCTGAGACGAACAGACGACCACGACCGCCTGTGATAACGGAGTCCGCAAAGAACATTCGCAAATAAATGAGTTTTGTATAGATGACGTAGACGGTCCCGTCTATGGCTGGCAAATGAGGGACACAAGTTGTGATTACATATGTCTGCAGAAAAGGAAATGGTCCACAAGCAAAAATATATTGCAATATATATATTTTTATGCCATGTGAAAGCAAGACGTACACATAACATATAGGAAGGTCTTAACATTAATCGTTAGCCAGCAAAGCACTTGTCAATTTTATAGCTTACTGCCTGACATAACGTATTACGATTTCGTATCACATATTTGGCCCTGTGGTCTCAGCTTCAGTTTTTCTTGCCAAATGCAATCCAATAACAGAAATAGAAGTGATTTATCGGTTTTCTGGATTTAATAGTAGGGATAAGAAGATTACAGGGGCATTTCCAGAACTTCTATTACGCTTTTTTTACGACAAGATTACCTTATGTCTAATTTCAACGCTAAAGAAATAACAACACATGTGACGGATTCTATCAATTTTGCCTCGTGAAACAGGAAAAAACGCTCCAACTGCAATCCTTGATTCTGTCAGTTCTCGCGTGGTTCTTTTGTCATTTTTCCCTGAAAACATCTTGAATCACTCAAGGGAAATTATTGATAGAATATATAAAAAGACAAACGCCCACGTGACCAGGCACGCCGATTCTCGTAGATTCGAATGTTCAGGGAAGGGTGAGCGGCCCGGTGTCAACTCTCCAATGTCTTCGACGGGCAGATTAAGATATGTCTATTGTAGCCCATAACCGGTGTAATCAATGCAAACCACACGTTGGTGGGAGACCAGGACAATGAAAGCATGTCTATTGTAGCCCATAACCCGTGCAATCAATGCAAACCACACGTTGGTGGGAGACCAGGACAATGAAAGCATGTCTATTGTAGCCCATAACCGGTGTAATCAATGCAAACCACACGGTGGTGGGAGACCAGGACAATGAAAGCATGTCTATTGTAGCCCATAATCCGTGTATCAATGTGAACAACATGTGGGTGGGAGACCAGGACCATGGAAGAATGTCTATTGTAGCCCCTAAGCTGTGTAATCCAAAGAACGAGAAAGCACAAAAATTGACACACAAAATGATAAATATCAAGAAGTCAACTTCCAGAATCTTGCAAATTTTCGACCCCAACTGGGGTCTTCCTCGACAGGCACTTTTCAGTTCGAGAGACCTGAAAAGTGCGTGAGGAAGACCCCAGTTGGGGTAGAAAATTTGCAAGATTCTGGAAGTTGACTTCTTGATATTTATCATTAAGCTGTGTAATCAATGCAAACGACACGGTAGTGGGAGACCAGGACAATGGAAGCATGTCTATTGTAGCCCCTAAGCTGTGTAATCAATGTGAACGACACGGTGATGGGAAGCCTAGCCCTCCGTTCTCACAAGGAATCGCGTGGCCAACCGTCGCAATGCTGAAGTTTACGACTGCTGTCTTATTCTAACGTCCCTATAACAACCTTGCGATACGGCTGATGGCAAAATAAGGAACCGGCCGTGACGGCCGCTTGGGAATGGAGTCGCATCTTTGTTTTAATAATACATAGTGTTTGAAGGTAGTTAGCAATTTTATGTGTTTGTGGTTGCTTTCCTAATGTCTTCGGGGCCAAAGACTGTGACATAGGTCTCTAATGATGAGCCGATATCGACAAGCCCGAACTTTACGGCAAACAATGAGGAATGCAAGTACGTAGCACTTTTGGTCTCAACTGAAAGAACTGCCTATGTCTTCATTCCTTCAAACAGAAGCTGTACACATTGCAGACTTCATAAAAGTGCAGAAGAAATCCGCGCCGTACCAGATCACCAAATAATCCCTATCCCCCAGTGCCTAAATTATTTTACATTTGATTGTCTTAGGCCTACTCACTTTTCGGTGATTGCGGATCAGCCGGGGGGGGGGGCAGGATAGGCTATGTAACAATGAGGAACCCGCAGAACTACGCCACGACGTGGCGCTGTCAGTGTAAGACCCGGAAGTCCCATTTTCTAACAGTACTTCCATTTACTTCTTGCCCCAAAATAAACCACTCTCTTTGGTTCAATTTTGATTAAATTACACTGTCCTGTTTCATGTTCAAAGTTCTCCGTATATCACTGCTTTATCACCCCGTGACGTTGCTTTGGCATGCACGGATGTACAGGCCGACACTACGCTCACGCTGCGACGTGACGTCATGACGTCACTCGCTGTGGAAAGCCACGGCCGAATTTCACACGTGGGGAGTTGTTTCATGTGGCAAAACTCGCATATTTTACCGACTCGAAAACAGATTTCCTCTAGAATTTCGTTACTTTAGTAAAATAGGGAATATCTTCTCCCAGATACATGAAAAATAAAAGCGGTTTCTTTACAAATAAGTTTCGAAATAGAGGTCTCTTTTGGTGTTGTCAGTTTTCACCCGAGATGGTCCGCAATCAATGACGTTTCTTATAATCACACGAATTCTCCACTTATGGCACGTAACTGTGTCGGCAAACACGCAAACGGTTTGCCAATTTCTGATCAGATTATCAGCTGGCATGTGAACCCTTTTCTGTGAACCCTTTTCTGTTAGCCACGTGCAGCCAACAATAAGAGATATGCCATATATAGGTACCCGCGGATGATCCCTTTTCCTCAACAAACAGCCTTTAATGGCTGGTCAGCGTGCAACACACCCATCCACGTCATAACACCCGGAGATATCAGACAGGGCCAACAAGGTACAAAGCATAATTTCAGCATTATCTCTCCTTTGATCTGTGGTGATTTTTGTGGGGGTACAATCGGAGGCGTATGCCCACGTCGCCTACTTTGATGGCGTGGCTTCCGCCCCGGGGTTCTGTCTGGCATACTGGGATCGTGTGATTTCACCAAAGAACCTCACGCCCTTAGATAACCTTATAAACATGTATTGGCATCAAAGACAGCATCAACCACCAGACTCATTGCTCTCAGTGGCTTTGGACCTCGTAAGGAGGGCGGTTTATGGACATATTGCCGGATTTGCCCATCAAAATCCTGAACAGAAAGAGCTGTGATTTGCTCATCTGGGAAGTGATGGTAGTTTGACGACATGAAAGTACATTCGTAGCCACATGAGGGACTGGTGTTGGTGAATATTACTTTTTCTGTCAGATTGCCACATGTCATTAGGCACATTTCACTGGGATTTTGTCGGAGCAACGCGGCGACCTAAAGTACACGCGCCGTTCGAGTTCTCCACACCGACTCCCTCTCATATATACTCCCTCCCTGCTGTGGGATGGCACTACCACATCATGACATTCCCATCCTTCTGTGACACTACCATAATCACTCCCTTCCGTGGAACTACCACATATTGCCCTATCCCACGCCAGGGGAAATTTGTACTTTTAAGTCTGTCGTCAGCTGCAACTTGGTACAAAATTAATGACATCGGTCATCTGTGACGGACTCGCCTGATGTCTTGTGACCTTTCCGTTCTTTTGCTAAATGATATCTATAGGCTAGGCCTGTCGTTTTCCCTGCGAGAGAAACATTGAGCGTCAAAAACGCCTATACGTGGGATGTGTGGGCATTTGCACCACTTTCAAATGTCACCCACTTATTGCCTGTCCCCATTCGTCAGATCATCGCGTTGATACTTAACCAATTTTAGCAAGACTTTCACTAAATTTCACCATACAGTCTTTCTGCTATCTTCACGTTTCGTGAAATTCTAACATAAGTTATCCCTGTCCCAAATTCAATTTGATTTCGCCAGGATGTTCAGTGAAGTTACATGTACACAACGCAATGCATTGTGTTTTTCAAAATGGCCGCCATGCGCGCCGTACTTGCGAAATAACTTAGTGTCCATGGGCCTGTTTCATAAAGTGACGTTAAGCTAATGGTATCTTTGACCAATGGAAAATGCATTGAGTTAATGGTACCATTAACTTAAAATCACTTTTAATCAAACAGGCCCCAGGTCTGTAACGTAATGCCGCTCTTATTGGGAAAATGAAGGCCATGGACTTGTTGCGACGATGGAATTAAGTGAAGAGTTATCAACGAAGCTAGAGGTTAAAAAATTGGGGCTCTAACGAACTGGAACGAAGATGGAACCCTTTCCCACTTTACGATAACAGTCACGTCCTGATGTGACAACAAAAAGGGACCTTGAAACCTGATCCCCCCGTATGCCTTTTGAAATAGGAGCTGTCAGCGAGTTGACCACTAGGTGTCACTACGGCCCAATTCAATGCATCTAGCGGACCCAGTCATTATCGATCGAGCAGCAATCACCTAGATTTTCCTGTACATTGGTCCGCTAAGACTTTGCTGCCATCTGTTGGCAATATGCGCGGCTGACTGCTCCTATTACCCTTCCACGTACATTACAGGCAGAGAATTCCAATTGACAAACCCGATGAGGAAATTATAATGCAATCACACCGGGAGTGCGCAACCTCCTAATCATTCATTACCTAATTTGCATACTCTTTGACTTTAATTGAGTGTTGGAAGGAAAAATGGTAATTTTGTAACGGGAATAATTCCAGGGTAGGATTTTGAACGAAAAAGTGCGAATGCTATCGTTTTTAACTCCCTCGAAAAAGAAGGCTAAGATTTCTCCATTATTTGTCGCGACAGACATCAGTCTTTTTGCCTACCCGCGAGAGCTTTTAGTTGTGAACGAAAAAATTTCCTTACCTGGGGTTCTTCGCTCGCATTTAGCACTGGTGCCGTTCGTCTGGGGAAACAGGCGCTCGAAGATAGGATCAAGAAGATTCTGGAATGAAAAGGTTGTCGCACGGATAATGGACATGTATACTCGACTGTAAATGTAGCAATGAAACTAATGTTATAGCACCCATCCCAGCATCCTGTGCTCCCTCTTTCACCGCATGTTCGCCAACCTTTTGTGAAGCCTTTGTTTAAGGGCCTGTCACACTGAAGTAGCAGGGGCGTCGCCACGCCCGTTGGATTGGGGGGGGCACCATCGGCGCGAGCCGGGCGGGGGGTTTGGGGGCCCTCCCCCGAAGAAAATTTGAACATTAAACGTGCTTAGGTGCGTTTTCCTGGCATCTGGGAATGAGACATCATGCATTTTCCAGTTGCAAAAAAGACTATACCGAAAACGTTTCCATCTGACGTGGAGTACAATCTTTCAATGAGCGATCATATACTGGATAGTGGATGCGTCCCTCTACTTTCAAAATGAATCAAGACTTATGGCATTTGGAAGCTTCGAGGCGGGAAAAGTGTCAGCAGGCGATGGGCGTTTGAGCGGCATGTTCTGTTCTGGACTAGCATTTTAACAGGTGCAGGTGGTGTGCTGCACGCAGCAATGCCGTTTTAGCTTCTTTCCTCGGCGGCTTGTGGCCCTTTGAAATTTTTTTGTTGCTCTGCAAAAGGGGGGCCATGGCCCCCCCGGCCCCCCCCCCTATGGCGACGCCCCTGAGTAGTTCTCAAAACGTCCTGCCTCATCCTAAAAAAATCGTAAAACGGGCTAGAACGTGTAACCCTTGGCCAAATAATACCCCCATCACACTGAGCTAGCTAGTTCTCAGCACGTTCTTGAAAATTTTGCCGAACGGGCTCAAACTGTGTGCGAACGGAGTGGACGTAGTGGCAACGTTTTACAGTCTTTTTACGNAGTACATCGAAGCATTATTTGGCCAAGGGTACACGTTCTAGCCCGTTTTACGATTTTTTTAGGACGGGGCAGGACGTTTTGAGAACGACTTCAGTGTGATGGGGGTATAATGCATCGATGTTCTGGAGCACCCTTCCCGTCCATGAAGTTTGTAAAAAGACTGTAAAAAGTTGCCACTACGTCCACTCCGTTCGCACACAGTTTGAGTCCGTTCGGCAAAATTTTCAAGAACGTACTGAGAACTAGCTCAGTGTGATTGGGGCATTACCGGCGTGTCCATGTACCGTGCAGCTCTATGGAATCCAGCCTCACCATTGTCCAGGGACCTTATTCACAAAGCTCTCGTAACTTTACGGAATGCGTAAACTATTAGGGAGTTTAAGAAATCAAACGATAAACGTTAACTTTACGACAACGTTATTTTTTGTACTGAAAATGCAATATATAATCTGGTGAATTCGTAGTATGAAAAATAACGTTGTCGTAAAGTTAACGTTTATCGTTCGATTTCTTAAACTCCCTGTTGTCCATTTGCGGGAAACCTATTGTTCACTATGTTAGCCTGGCAAAGGATACCTATTGTTCACTATCAGCCTGGCAAAGGATATTTTGCGTACCCTTAACGTTACGGGGGCTTTTAAGAGATCACACGCCAACGATAACATTTACGTGTAGCAATATTTTTTGTAAGCTTACATGAAATACATGCAAGATATAGCGTTAACGTAAACGTTGTCGTTACCGTGTGATATCTTAAACTCTGTAATATGGTCCCAAGCTTTTACTCTTCAGCAATGGTGTACCACACACACAAAGGTTACGACTCTCTGACCGCTCATCTGCTAATATCAGTCAGTTTCACTGATGGTAATCGTCCAGAAATCGACGAGCGGATCAACATAACGATTTTCTTTCAAAATCGTTCGACAGGATAATCTGTAAACATGGTATAACCCTGGCACACCTGTCAACTGGGATAAGATTTAAAGCTAATGTCGATTGCACAGTTGACAATGATAGCCCTTACCCAAACAGCCTTACCCTCCCATTATAGATTATGCTAACCTTTACCATAACCTTCTGGGCCTAACCCTTTCATGATAGACAATGCAAAATCTTACCTTAGCCCTACCCTAACCCTAATGCCAATCACTTCTAGACCTAAAAGTATACATCTGCAAACAGACTAAGCTTTTATGCCGTGATTTTTTATGAGACTGATGGACACTTTCTTTATCGTAGATTAAAATGGCGGATCTTCGTCTCTGTCAATCAACTGCCTTCAAATGTCGCTGTCAATACCGAAGATGGCTTTTGACTTTCACGTGTTTACTACGCTGCCAGTTTTAAAACTCTCAAGGAAAACGGTGAAAAGGTGCCGACGTCTTAGAAAACTCGAAGACAATATCGTCGCCGGTGGCATCGTCTGCCTCCAACCGGTGAAGAAATCTGCATTGTGTTCAGGGGGAAGACACACAGAATTTGATTTATGCCAACCTTTAGGCGAGGAAATGGCAAAGCGCCAAGTTGGCAACAGAGAGCAATACAAATTTTATTCTACTCAAGGCAGTGCTTGTATCAACCTAGACCTGCGGACTGCCATGTCAGGTTTGTACGACCTCATCTCACCAACCAGAGGAAAATATCCTAAGGTAATCAATGCTTCTTAAGCCTGGGTCACAAATCCACCGGGCCCCGGACGATTTTCCCCACCCAGCGGCTTGCTGTGGATTTTAGAGACTGAAACACGGATCTAAGATGAATTATGCCGAAATCGCCTCAATAGATAAGCGGAAATTAGACTGGATCAAACTGGGCACCGGAGAAATTGGTCAAAATGTCTGTTTTACTCGCCGTACGGGCCCCGGAGTGGATATGTGACTGGGGCTTTAGTGCTCGCTCTCTTCGTCACTGCTCACAAAGCGGTCACGGACGGAGCGACTGACTACCTCGGTGGAGAAAAGCGATTCCGCCGAAGAAAACTACACATTCACCTTGACTTCCACACCCATAACGTCAAGTTCTGAAAACTACATGTATATATCTTTCCTGGTCTATACAACTTCCGGTTTGACGCTGCTCCTCCATCACAGCACTTTACGAAAACCGGAAGTCGAAACCGGAATTAAAACCTCCGTCGTGGAAGTTTGCAAATACGCGACGCGCATGGAACAAAATGACCTTTTAAATATAATACGACGGAAGGTTATTTTGAAACATATTGTCAAGTATGTTCTCAGGAAAGATCCCAACCCCTATGGCAAATCGTGGTATTTAAGATATACTTTATAACGTGTTGCAGATGACGCGTGTTTTTTTCGACTTCTCCACGGCATACCCAGAGGCGTTAGTAAAATGGATGTACATGTATTATTTCTAGGCTCGTACAAGTAATTGAATGGCATTGGTCTGTCGTCTGGGTTTTGTTAACTCTTAAGTAGATTCGGAAATTACCTAGGCCTTCGCGATCCGAAATTGTGGTTTGAAATAAATTTTATCAAAGGTTTTTACGCAGCCCCCGGGACATGACCCATGAGTTGACAGTCTTTTTTAAGGGAACAGGTCAACTTAGCGAGACAGTCATAACGCGGAGGCTTGTGAATGAGGTCTCACGAGTAGGTTGGGAGGAAAGAGAATCGGTATTAAATACGGCTATGACCGCTTTTGAATGCAGCCCGGGCCAAAGGGATTAATCATCCCTGGCACTCCAGTCCGTCACACAGGACAGTAAGCCTTGGTGCCTTGTACTTGTGCCTGTGCAAAGGGCAAGTACAAAATCCCATCCAAGTGACGAATGAGTACCTAGAGATGGCCTCTCTACCATACTTACCATGCAGAGCAAATAATGCTTCGGCTTCGGCCTTGATGGAAAAAAACAAATACAAATACTGTTAGGAATGCAGAATTCGAAGGACAAGTACACTCGCTGTCGATTCGCAGGAGGTTGTCAATCAATAGCAATCGGATTCAAAAAGATTTTCACAATGTACAAATAAAAACGGATGATAACAACTGATATTCGTTTTTCTAAGCTTCCTTCGCAGATCAAACAATACCGTTTGAATTATTGAATTTTTAAATGAATTTAATTGGATGAGCAATCGATTTGTCATTCTGCCACGCATATAATCCTTTTTTTCATTAACGTTCATCGTTTTCGAGCCGGAATTGATCTAGATGTATACAGTATCGATATTTGGTGAAAAACCTTAAGCAATGTCGAATTGATTAAAAATCGGACGAACTATCTATATTTTGGTTGTTGACGATGTCATTGTAGGGAGGTTTCGAAATCAAACGATAAGCGTAAACTTTACGACAACGTTATTTTTCGTACCACACATTAAAACCAGATTTTATATTGCATTTTCGGTACAAAAATAACGTTGTCGACAACGTTTACGTTTACCGTTTGATTTCGAAACCTCCCTATTAGCACCGCGATCGCGGATGCGCGAATCCCTAAGCCTTGATCTTGGCATCAATATAAGAGGCTTTGTTCTTCAAGTCAAGTAGGTGACGCCAAAAAAAAGAATGCAGACGGCGGGCAAAAAGCTATAAAAAAGAGAGAATATAACAAAAGTAGCTATCATGAGATAGTCCACTTTTATTGCGTCTTTGTGTCTTTGTTGATATCGAGAACGAAAAGGCCAAAGTGCCAAATGTGTCTGCTAATATCAGTCAATTGGCTTATAAGATCTGTCGTTATCGTCTGCCGTCTCAGGTGATACCGTAACAATTCTTTGGAAGTTGTTTGAGGTACAAACGAGTTGTCCGACGAATATTTTTTTCCCGAGCGACACTTGATGTTGCATGCAGAAAGCATTTGTTTGCCCGATGCTGATGGATCTGGTGGATGTAAAAATTTGATGCACGGAGAAAGGAGTGTTACAGACTGTCCGATTTTTCTCACGTTAGGACAAGACAAAGACATTTTACGTCTCGACCATATTCTTCGTAGATAGCTTTGGGCGAGACATTTTTGAAGCATTCGGAACTCTTGTGTAAAAGGCTCGAGAACACATCTAAACGTTTTGTCGAGCACCGTAGTTTCGAATATCAGAATATTAAGAAATCCGACGGAACAATTTTCAAAAGTCGCCCCCACTTCATCTTTTCCGCGGTATCAAAACTCTGAACGATCGGATGAGTCGTCAAAAAGAAATGCATTTCCTGACGCGGTCGAATCTGATGCTTTTCTAATTAGTAACCTGTCATTATCCGTCATAAAACTGGGCGAAACACAGCAGAAAGATTTCATAAATCCCGATTTATAATCGTTCGATGAACTCCAAGATAACTGATAGACCCTGTATTGAATTGGAAACAAAAGAAGCTTCTGACATATCGGATCTGGAATATCTCGGCCTTGTGGCATTGTTGCCCCGTAGGTTCTGGTGGTTCGCGTAAGGCAATTATAAGCAGAACCGTCTGGGTGAGAACATCAGCAAATTCCTGAGTTCTCGGCGACTTGCGTGATCCGTTGCGACTGGGGCCGTTCTGGTTGTTGAACTGCGAGACTGCTGGTAGTGATGTAATCGAGGAGGGGCGAAAAACTTAGGCCTATACCAATTAGCAACTACGACAAATGATCATTAGGCCTACTGTGTAAAAAAGAAGTGGTGAAAAAATAAGAGATGTATGAGGTTCAGAGTGCGAAATACCAAAATTCCAGTGCCAATGCAGACAAAAGTACACCCAGCAGGAAATTACACTATTTCCGATAACTGTTTTTCTCTGCTATTTACATCGTCGGGGAAAAGGTACGGTCATTTCCCCCAGGTGGTTCCTCCCCTTCATTTACCTCAACACTCTTGTATCAATTAACCGTCGGGCGGATATGGCATCTGCCGACTGGCGTGACAACGGAACGAGGGCGTAACCTCCGAAAGATGTTCACACTTATTGCGCACGTGACTTAGTGATGTCCACTTAAAATTCAGACAATTCAGTGTTTCGTACGTCTACCCCGACGAACAACGAGGCCGACGTACGAAATTCACGCATGTACTCCGCAATCCCCAGACTTTTTACACGTACTTGTTGCGCAAACACGACCGCGAAAGCGGAAGAAGCTTTGTTCTAAAGCAGTGAGGTGTGGAAAGACTTAGGCCCAGTTTATACTTCCTCGTCAAGCAGTATGCGGAACGGAGAATGCTTTGTTTGGAACCAGCGTGGCGAGAAATAACGGAGCATATACCGTTACAAAATCTCGCCAGTGATGAGATTTTGTAACATTATTTTTAGCAATGAGAGACTTTCTTACGTTACAAAATCCCTCCAGTGGTGAGATTTTGTAACATCATTTTTCAGCAATGAGAGATTTTGTAACGTTACAAACTCTCTCCAGTGGTGAGATTTTGTAACATTATTTTTCAGCAATGAGAGATTTTGTAACGTTACAAAATCTCTCCAACGTTACAAAATCTCTCCAGTGGTGAGATTTTGTAACATTATTTTTCAGCAATGAGAGATGTTGTAACGTTACAAACTCTCTCCAGTGGTGAGATTTTGTAACATTATTTTTCAGCAATGAGAGATTTTGTAACGTTACAAAATCTCTCCAACGTTACAAAATCTCTCCAGTGGTGAGATTTTGTAACGTTACAAAATCTCTCCAGTGGTGAGATTTTGTAACGTTATAAAATCTCACCTCTGGAGAGATTTTGTAACGTCACAAAATCTCTCATTGCTGAAAAATAATGTTACAAAATCTCACCACTGGAGAGATTTTGTAACGTTGGAGAGATTTTGTAACGTTACAAAATCTCTCATTGCTGAAAAATAATGTTACAAACGATTTCAAAATGATGACACGCTGGTTCCAAACAAAGCTTTTTCCGTTCCGCATACTGATCGACGAGAAGGTATGAATTGGCATTAACCGCGATTGCATTCGTATTCGGACTTTACATAGAAAGCCCTTCAAAGCGAGTAAGGGCAAAGCGGCATCTCGGGAAGCCGGCTAGTCGTCACAGCGAATGCCGGGTGACTACTGCGAAATAAAACCCACAACACTGCTTTCTTCATATCTTCCCCCTGAGACGTTTGGTGTACGTTTCCAATTCTCCTTCCATTTCCCCCGGCAATAACCTGCTCCGGCATCTCAGTCAACACGAAATAGGCGGCTCCTAATCAGTGGTTTATCTCGCGGCAGTTAATTTGAACATCAAACTCAATCTTCATTTCAAATCTGACCTCCGTAAATTTAAGTTCGATTGAAACGGACGTAGAGTAAGATCGGGGTTTCTAGACGGTTCTGTCTATGATGAGTGGCGTAGCCAGCCTCGGGGAGAAGTAACGTAGACGCCTGAACTGATCAGAGAATAATTTTCTGGTATGAAATCGTCTTCAATCTTGGCCTCTTTTTGTTCCAGACCGAAATTGCATGGTTTTTTATTGGACTGTGTGCGTCCATTGATTCCTCGATATACAATCACCGTCCTGAGCAAAAAGCAAAATGTTACATCAGTATATAATAAGGCGCAATTGGCTGTCTGTAAAAGGATTTTTCTGGGTTTCTAAAGAACTTAATCCCATCCTGAGGTTCTCTCGTCTCCGGTCTGGTTCTCCGACGTCTAGTGTCTACGGTGACGTCGGGAGCGAGTGCTAAGAACCACTGGCTGCGATTAGAGCTACACGGTATACGGACAAGCCGGTTAAAAACGGCTTCACAGGGGTTCGCGACCGCGAATATTGATTAATTCAGGATCCCTTGATCCATAGGCCACAGAAAAGCAACTTTAGGTCTGATATGGCAAAGTACATGTATATGAAATTCCCGAAACTGTGTTTAACTGAGGGCGATCTTCTTTACTCAGCTGGCTTACCACCGAACTGTATTTTTCCGACGATTGCAGAATGTCAAAAATCAGCATCAGCTTTGATTTTTCACGTCATTCTTAATGACTTGTGACATTTACACGCTACCCTTTCCTAGCTAATCGGTGCAGCACTGAATGCACCGAATCAAGGATTATTTTGATACAATAATTGATATTTAATCCACTATTCAACACCTCGAATGAGAAACGGCCTGTGTGTATGCAAGTTAGCATCGGCAGCAGAAATAAGCAAAGATGTATTAGTATTGCATTAATTTTTGTGTTTGCTCCGTAATGAAAACCAACAGAGCACCAAAGTCGAGGTTCATGGTCAGGTTACTCACTGAGTATTATCAACCAGCCCGCTGTTCACTGCGGCGTTAAAGTGTAATAGACAAGCCTTTGTTTCGGTAATTGCTACGAAGTGCGTGCGTTCATTCAATTTGATTTCGTTAGGGGACCAAGATTAAAGGGTATTGATATTGGAGTGATATTGGTTTGTAAGACTGATCAAGTGAAAATTACAAAGACTGACTTCGAGCTGACCTTGGGTTCGTAGTGTGTTTTAGTACATCATTTCAAATAATAGGGAGTTTAAGAAATCAAACGATAAACGATAACTTTTACGACAACGCTATTTTTGTACCGAAAATGCAATATATAATCTGGTGAATTAGCAGTATGAAAAATAACGTTGTCGTAAAGTTAACGTTTATCGTTTGATTTCTTAAACTCCCTATTTTCTTTTCCACGTTAAGAAGTCAGTCCGAGTGAGCCACTGCCAGTTTAAGCGCACAACGACCTGCGGGGTCATGTAGCTGGGTTTCGCAAATCTGACGAAACACGGAGTACGAAATACGAAATTCACCTTCATTTCAATGGACGTAATGTATTTCAGGAGATGGTTCGTACCACCTTGGAGGAATTATACTGTCCGTATAATTCCTCCAAGGTACCACAAAGTGTCGCCTGCTGCAAGAGCGTCTTTCAGCGTATGACGTTAGTCCGATAGAGTTCCGGTGTACATTAAACTTTGAAATTTCTATTTAAAAAATTCGAGATGCACCATAACTCTCTCGCTCGTACATGATAAGCTAAAGACGCACTGGCAGCAGGGACATTTGTGGTGTACCAACCATCTCCAGAAATACATTACTTCATGGAAATGAAGTTGGATTTCGTATTTCGTACTTCGTACTTCGTGTTTCGTCAGATTTGCGATACGTCACTATTAGTGCCGGACCGACGGAAATGAAGGCTAGATGGGAAATATACAAAGGGTCATATAACCTTTGCCCTTTTTTGTGAATGAACAGGTGTATTGATCATGCAAAATCGATATAATTTGCGCTGCAGAAATAGACGGTCCTTTTTTTAGATATGGATTAACCGTGTCATGTAAACATTAACCACAGGTTACATCGCATTCGTGCTCGAATCAACCTGACAATGCAACTCATAATTTTCAATTCATGCCGCGGCTTAAAATTTCGTCGACGATTTACGCGCGCATTGACTCTGCGGGCAACTTTATATCGAAAAACGAACCGATTGGTAATTCGGAATTAGTCTAATAGGAAATTACTTGTCATTCCGAATCACCGAAGGAATAAAACTCCGTCGCAGAAAGCAACTGGAGACGTGAGCAGGTTGACTTGGGTTATGCTGTCTTCATTAGAACTAACAAGAACCTGTCCACGCTGCTGTACTGATTTAGAATTTTTCTACGATATGTAATTGAAATACAGAAAAAATTCTGGCATTGTTAGTATCGAAAATGATGTATCATCATATAAGTACGATGTGCAGGTCTATTACATGGCCAGAGGGGAAATTCGCCGTCAATTCTTTTCCGATACAATCATCAACAGAATTCATACCTGTAGGAGGTGCACTGCACTTTATCCAACAATTTTTTTTTTATTTTTCTAAATTTCTAATATATTTTTTTTATTTTTCATTACAGGCAAATGCAAAGGACGATGGGCAATACACGCATGCGCGGCAGGTAAGCTTAATTTCCATATCTGGCCCCTAATTCACTACCTCGCGAATCTCTAAACTAAACAGATACCACAACAGTTCTGGACAGTCAAGTTGTACGCGCCGACGAAACCTTAGATACATACGTATTCTCAAGATTACGTGGTAAGGCCAGACTTTTTACACCTTGTTTAGCGCACTTCGTTTTCCAGAGGTTTGTAGGTAGTCGAAAAAAATAAAAATAAAAATTTATTTTCTAAAAAAGCATTCTGCAAAACAAGCAGAGCGGAGGAAGAAATAAAAAGAAAATTTTATTTCAAAATTATTGTAAGTTGTAACTACGACAAACACCCGGATATAGCGATTGCGATTGGTCTCCACTGGCACATACTGGTTTCGATTCATGCCGCTAGGTGCCGCGAGCTGATTAGATTTTTCGGTCGGAAAGGGCGGCGGTCGGAATAAAAATAAAGATAACATTTTATTTCTTTTTTCTATTTTGAGCGATTTTGAACGTCGGCGGGTTTGCTGAATGGTCAAAAATAAATATATAGTTTTTTTATTTTGTTTTTGGAATTTCGCACGTCGGCGGGTTCGCTAAACAAGGTATTTAAAACGTCTGGCCTAAGTTGTTTCGTTGAAGTTGGGTCGTCGGGGCGGAGCAGTTGAAACATCCGCGCCAGCCACCAATGGGGCCGTGATCACAATCGATATACCAATGAAGGTGCCATCGTCACAATCACCAGCAAGCCAGTCGCGACAATTTTTTCCACGACTGCTTGTTCTTCAAAAGCCGAGTTATTCAAAGAAAGCGTCCGAAACGTTGAGACACTGGAAAATAAGGCTCATAACCTTTCAATTCGTGCGATAGTCAAAGCGATCGTGATATCAATTATAAAGTAGCCAAATACAAGTACATGTGTCTTTCCATTCAATATACGTGATTTTTTTATGCTGTGGTGATTATCGCAGACGTCGAGACTTGAATGGAAAGAAGAGAGCCGCCTAGCTACTTTCAGTGTTGAACTAGACCAAGCTTGATGGTAACGGGAGAAAGCAAAACGTGTAAGACACGATTGAGTTACAACGGAATTTAAAATTGACCTTTTCCTCTCTCCAATTCTCTTCTGACATAAAAGGGGCACGAATGTGATGATGATAGATAGACAAGAGACAAGTTTCAGTTCTATATACAGAAGGACGGTCGGAACAAGTTCAGGGACCTTATTCACAAAGCTCCCGTAACTTTAAGGGTACGCAAATCCTTTGTCAGGCTGATAGTACAATAGGTTGTCCGCAAAAGGACAATAGTTTGTGCACTCCCGTAAGTTACGGGAGCTTCGTGAATAAGGTCCGTACTCCACAAATTGCAGAACTTATTTGGCCACTGGGTGTCCATTGACATTTTGCTTGACGTGAACATTTTCCTGTGATGAATGCCTACACTGTAAAAATATGCGTTTACCTTTAGAACACACAAATGAAACAGATAATGTACATGTACGCGTCCGGGTGTTCTGTTTTGGAAATAGAACACCAACTGATCATGTTTTGAACACTAGGCGTTGCGATCTAGAACAGACAAGCATGATTTTTAGAACACGACGTGTGAAGAACACCTTCTGTTTATGCTAGTAGGACACCTTCTAGTGTTCTGAACACATAACGTTGTTTAGCGTCCTAGTGTTCAAATTTTGTGCAATTGTTGTTTTCGATCGGTGCTAGCCCCGTCCCACAATGCAACACACAGGCGCAACTAGGCGCTGACGTCCTAACGTCCGATTGGGAAAAAGTCCCAGGAGTGACATCCTCAGATTGAGAGACTGAACACCTCGGAGAACACCCGGACGCGTTCATTATCTGTTTCATTTAATGTGTTCAAATAGGTGTTCTGTATTTTTACAGTGTATGAAAGGCATTTTAAAGTTAATGGACATTTCCAGACGTAACACGTCAGAAGACAATCTGACTGAGACAAAAAGCATCACCTAAGCAGAAAGGATTGCAAATGACAAATGGGAACTGTCAAGAGAATAAGCAAAGAGAATAAGTAAAAACTAATAGAATCGTTGTGTTACAGACAATTGACTATTATATTACTTCGTACATGTACCTTGCGACGCACCCCTAGGCCTTATGATGTAACTTTGTTGTGTTTCATGATTCCCCCAATACATCATCGGCAAAAAAAACATTTTCCATAACGTGAATAAAAATGTTTTTGTGTCAGTCCATTAACGACATTTGTTTATGCCTGGTTCACTATGCTGTCAGGCCACAAGCGTACTTTTCCTGGGTGTAAGTTTGAACGGGTCTTTCGGGGGTGGAGGAACCTTTACGAAACAGTGTACGAATTCACTTTCCCAACCGACGTTTTTCACCCGAGGAAAGGTCGGTCCGCTTCGTCTGTCGACGAGAAACAGATAACTTTTTCTTTTCTCCGACGCCTCAGTGGCTTTTCCCTATTATCGTACCTCATCGATCGTGTCATTACGTCCACTGTTTCATTTACGGATAAATCAGAAACCATTTAGCGATAGCCATGCACAAATCAAGTTAATATAGAGATTGTTTGCCTCATTGGGTGCTCGTTGTTGGGAATGTTTGGTATAAAATGTCACAGACGTCCAGGGTCAAGAGTTGCATTCTCTATGACATTGGCTGGTATTCATAAAAGTTAGCAAGTGCTTTTGCTTAAGATTTGCATGGCGAGGTCCAACGTAAATGCACTACAAAACTTGAAGTAAAAGCATTTGCTAGCTTTTATGAATATCAGCAAATGGGTCATATGAACAAAGAGGAAATGCTTTTACTTGAATTTTGCGATACAAATGCACTAGGCAACGCTGTACAATGTGAAGTAAAGGCATTAGTCTTTATTCATACGATCGGTTGACTCAAGGCGCTCGAGTGCAAAATTCATGCTCACTTTTCATCATTTACGCATACGTGTAGATCCAAACGCTGAGAAAGACTTGGACTGCCGAACACCAGCTGACACCGTTAGTGCTATTTTGGCGTTATCTAGTCGTTGTACGCCAAAATAGCACCAGTAGCCTATACAACTGACGAGAATGAAATGTTGCGATTACGCGAACAGTCTGCTTATTTTGAGAAAATCTAAACGAACGAAGAACAGAATAAGAAACGAAAGTAGCGGGGATTATACCGAGACTGGCTTTCCACAAAACCACCTGCAGACAAAAAACCAACGCGGTTTTTCCCTCTTAGCAGTACTAGGGCTTAAAATGTCACCTCAACTCTTTTTTTCCAACCTTGTAACAGGATTTTGTGGGCAAAAAGGAACAAGACTTGATTTTTTTAAACCCTGCAGATTAGTCTTGGTAACATCATACGTCTCACTTTCGTACATTTCTTTAGTAAGTAGTGAGAGTCAACTAGACAGCTGCGCTTATAAAATGAAGACGCAAAATGATAATGCTTTTCTCTATCCATCAACGACCTCAGTAAATCGCGGCCGTTACAGTCATTTTTGCTCGGGAAACTTAGCTTTCCAGACTCACTTTTGGCTTATGAGGTATTGAAGATTTTACTTCACAAAACCTTACTCGTGGGCATGGGTTAATTTTATAGGCGATTGGCTTGACGCTTGACAAACATGAACGACATGAACTATTCTTTAACCGACATCAGAGAACATTCCCGAACTTTTTCTACATGCCTGGGCCTAGATTATATTTTGACAACTAGAAAAAGTTAAAAAAATATATGTGATGTTATCCGATATCACAGTTGACAGAAGTGTTGGACACGGAGTTGCCGTGTAGAAAACTGCTAAATCTATCGGAAATCGTTGAAAAAATAGGCTTTCAGCGTTACGAAGGTGTAGGTTTATGAAAGTAACATGATGCAATGCAAAGTCTTTCTTTTCCTTTCAGGGAATGGCGGCAAAAGATCTGACCCTAGAATACAAATAAACGGTCCTATAGATCGAGAAAGGAATCTACAGGACATGTTAGAAATTCTCAGATCGAGGCTGCTTGAAAACGAGGCTAACGAAATAGCGGATGCGGAACTGCCAACGTACGAAACAACGGAAAATGAAGACATGTGGAATCGATTAGTGAGTAACTAGACTTGGTCAAAAACTAATAATACAGGCCTACATGTATGACCCGGTGGAACTTCCTGAACCTTGAGATTTTCGACAGGTGGCAAATTCACAACCAGGGCGATGGAGCATTTTGCTGAGTGTACAACATAGTATTACAGGGCCACGACACAAAGAAGTAGGGAGCTGAAGCTGACAAGCTCTAGTCTACAAATGTCGATGTAAAAAGAGTGAACATGGAGGCTGCTAGCACCAGAATTAAGCTAGTGAATTCCTCTTTGAATCAAAAATCCCCGTCGAAGCACGTCTGTTCTCTGATGTGAAAGACTTCACATAGGTCATGATGGCAAATGATGTATTGTAGTCAAAGTGTGCATGCCACGTCGGAGCAGGGAGATTTAAAAAACATCTTAACAAAAGCTCCCTGAGGTTGGTGACGAGTAACTGTTATTGGGATGAAATACCTCGAATTAATGATGTTACAAAATGCAAAGGATAGAGCGGATGCCTCTTCAACGAAGGAAGATTTTTTTCTTCCAAGGTCGTTCAATTGCTACAGAATAAGAAAGCAAAGAGCTCTAACATTGCTCATACGCCTCCTTCATATTGTGCTCAAGCCGGATACGTATTTTAGATCAAGGCGCCTGTAACTAAATCCTTTTCAATTTTCATTTGACGGCAGCGGAACGAAATATCATACAGTGTTTGTCTGTTAGAGTGAGCCGTTCTGCGTGTGACGACAGTTCCGGCGAAGATTTTCAGTAACTGTATCAAAGGCTGCGCATATATCCAGCTTCTTCTGGTATTGGGGGAGGCAGTGTTTCCTGGCGTTCATACGTGAAATACTCGGACATGCATTCTCTCAGAGCAGGCACTTTTGCCAAGCTGGCCAACTCTTTTATCATATTCTAATGTGTCTTTTTTTCTCTTTACAGTACTCAAGACTGAAGGGACGCCAGTCCTACATTGACGCCTAGTAACACGGGCGTCCGATGTTGGCCAATGTGTCTGACAACATATCAACCTGGGCCACCACCAAAAAACCCCTGTACAGAACTTTCTGCACCTGATACGTGTATTTAGTTTGTGCTAGACCCTATGTTTCCACTGTGCTGCTCGCTGGAAGTGTCCAACAGAGTGATTCCGCTCGTCCGTTCGCCTAAGGTTTTATACTCTTTCCCCCAACGTCACAGAATCGATGTTTGTGGGCAATCAGAATGCTGCAGGAGAAACAACAACAAAAGGAGACGATGTAGTACGCGGATTTATCGCACGGAGAGGCCCGCAAATCTCACTCTGACGACGCTATTTTTCTCTGCGACGGCAGTCACTTGCAAACGGATAGGGTATAATCCTGCTTTTAGTCTATCGGAAATCCCAGTGGACTCAAATGCCATAAGTAGTAAATTCGTCGTCTAAGAATCTCAACCACGACACCACAAGCGATCCAATGGCCTTGACCTCGAACGACCTTGACTTCTTGACAACGATAGCGCTGACGTGAAACATGCACGATGAATTACATGTACATTGACGCATGGCACTTTCGGTGGTGCATTCAGTTTGTGTGTGTGTCAATGCAGTTAAACCATCTTTACACCTTACATGTACGTGCACAGTCGGTCGTCATCAAACCACAATGCAGAAAGGAGGGCGTAGGGGCAAAAGGAACGACAATTAGATCTACGGATTACATAAATTTTCTTTCTTCCTTGTTTTGGTTTTAGATAGGTAGATTTTTCGATGTGGTCACAAATTTTGACAAGGGAACTTCTATAACCATAACGAAACAGGGTTCGTATGTCAGCGAAAAACAATACAACAGCCAACTTTCGGAGTACACAGAAAATAACCAAGAAACAATTTCTTATTCAGGAGATACAAGTCATCGTTCTTCAATTGACTATAGTGTTACATTGTTACATGTACTTTCTTTGGATTACACACCATTACACTCGACTGAAGAACCACAAGTACCACATTTTTGGATTTTCGCTTCCACACATGGTCCGTTCACACTTCTGGATTAGTCGTGTATCGTAACCTCATGTAGTGATTCGACTGTCGGCAAAATAGCCTGGATCTGACGACAAAGATTTCACTTTGCCATTATCGTATATCTGACAAAGGCAAATCTACAAAAAAGCTTCCCTATTTGAGAGGAAACTCCGGTTTTAACCTTCTGAATTCTCATACTCCCACGGCCACAAATTTTCGTGACTTCCCTTTAAACGATAGTTCAACAAATGGCCTGCCGCGTACGCCCAGCGTGGTGTTCTTGACTACGGATTCTACCATTACTCCATGCGTTTGTAAATGTGCAGTGGGTTCTTAGCCTGTCTTCTTTTTAAAATGTATAATATCATTCTGTGAATAAAAGTCCTTTACTTAAAAAAAGCCTTTGGGAACCTCGTCACCGATCCCATGCAATACAGCATATCATCGAACCTTTCCGCGACAAAACAACGGAAATACCCGAGGATCTATGACGATTCGTCGAACGACCCTATTCCATGTTTTCCCAAAGCGCACCGTTGACACAGGACTGATGGCTTCTGAGATTGAACTCTTTTCACGCAAAACCTGCAGCATCCAGGTTCAAAAGTCCTGACGATTCAGACTCAAATGTCAACACCACTCTCACAGGTCGACTTAATCCGAGTGAAGATAGGGGCCTACCATCTTCGATAATCGAAGGGCGATCTGCTCACCACTGCGTTACATCGTACATCACCCTTCGAGAAATTGACCGGTCCGCGGCGATTCCGCTGCCTCTCGAAGAGGAGGCCAATCAGAACCGGTGTTGTAAAATTTGAATCGTGGCACTAAATAGTGGTAGCCGAAGACCCGATATAAGGTGCAATTTGACTGGTCGACCGGTAAAGTTGGCATCGTGCCAAGATACGCCGCGGACCGGTCTGTTTCTCGAAGGGTGATGTGCGATGTAACGCAGTGGTGAGCAGATCAGCCTTCGATTATTGAAGATAGGGCCTACATGACAGCAGCAAAGTACCGGTAGTAACAAAGTAGGCCTATGTGATCCGTCTCCTTGATTCCAGAGGTTCATTCCGACGGCAATAATTCTTTGTGCTAGCCATACATGTATTTATCCTGAATTTCTTCAGGTTTGATTGTTTTCTCTTACCTCGGTGACCCAATCGTCGCCACCGACAATGAGCTTTCCAAAGCCTTCAAACGTACACTCTCCGCAAAAAGATCTTTGTTAGTATCTAATGTAGGCTAACTGTGTGCAATCCATGCGAGGTCTGATCTCAGTCGAGGGTTTCGAAAGGGGCCTCTGCCTCACCATTCACGAAGACGACCGACACCTCACGAATGGGCTCTCCCGAGTATTGTACTAGGCCTAACTTTGATTATTTTCATCGAAAAATGGTTGTTCACGTGGTGTAGTGTCCGGGTAGCCGAGGCCTCTTCATAGTTTCAGCACGTATTCGGGTATTTTGATACACGTGAACCCAGTGAATGTATGGACTTTTTGGCTTCAGCAAATAAACTAAGCAAATAAACTGTGAAAATTATTTTGATTTTTATACACGGCCTTCAAGTTATGCTTATTTCTTACTTTCCTCTATCTCTTCTCCTTCTTGCTCCTTTTCGTCCAACTTTTGTGAGTGAGGCACGTGTAGGGCGTCACGGCGGAATGTCCTCCCTGTACCCTCCCGCTGAAAGATGCCTTGTATCTGCCGGTTAGAGGCGGTGACAACACCACATCCCGTCTTATTCCCTTCGTTGCAATGGCAAGTTTGATAAATTTGTTCAAGCGTTTGCTTGACATCCCTGCGCCTTCTATATTACACCAGAACTAAAACATCGGTTGCTGAAGTACGAAGGAGAGACTCACAACGCCCTCACTCCCTGCCTGGATAGACCGTCCCACCGTCGGCATTTTCTGGCTTTATCCCTAGTGTCTCCTGAGAGGTCGTAAAGCCTATCAATCGGAACATTAAAAACAGTGAGAGTGGACGTTTTATCTGAAAGTTAGGAAAAGTACTCCCACAGCGACCAACACAACAGGGCAGGAGTCATGCAACGTCTCAGCTCGGCTCACCTCCAATCACGCCACGGTATTATATGACACTTCATGACTTCATATATCTCTGTCCTACCGTTGGCTGTACAGTACCAAGACCATGATTCTATGATATACTATAGGCTATTTTCTCTTCCGGCCCAAGGGATGCCCACCTTGGAATGGTCGCATGACACCGATGATACCCTGAGTTGATTTTTCTTTCCTTTTTCTGTCGAAGGTCAGAACGAACCCCTGGAGGTGACTTCTGATAGTATCGCCTCACCTCGTGCGCGGAGATCGCCCTTTTGTCAATATCCTTAAACACGCTAAGGCTTGGCACTATCGTTTTCTTCCGTTCCCTGATGAAATCATCAGGCCTGACAGGTTTCAGTTTCAAACGGAGCTTCAAGAACTCTCCGAGTGGTTTGTGAGGTGTCAGCGTCGTTGGATCGGGTGGTCGATGACCCCCTGCTCCCTTGCTTCCTCGACGACATTCAAGAAGGGATTACCGGGTAGATTAGTACATTGACTTGCCATCCTGAAATGAGGATCAGAACTAAGATTATATAGATAGAACGACTGTAGGGATTGCTGTAAAATTAGCGATTCGCCACCGACGAGAATGTGCAAATACTTTGTCTGCTTAGGGCGTGCTCCGTAAAGATCTTCGGACTCTCTGCACGGCCTTCGGAGCATTTTTCAACTATGAACGACCGGTGGTTGGGGTTCACATTGAAGGTAACCAGATCTGACAGTCAGATGAGACGCTCTGCAGACTGGAAACGGAAAAGCCGAAGATGCCATGGTTGCCACCTGCACCAATTTGCTGCAACTACAGTACGGTAACGTTGTGTCTCCTCTATCAGCAACAAGGAAAGCTCCAGCCAGTGCCAGGTTTCCGAATATCTTTTGGACACTTTCATCAAGGTTTTGCTATCAACCAACCTTTCTCCTGTCTGGAAATGAAGACAGTCAGGTTCGAAAAATACCACGTGTGACATTGGGTCTGTATAGTCATGCCTGAACGATCATCATTCGAGTCATTCGCATACATGTACAGTTCCTCGAATCCTTTGATACGTAGCCTCGACAGCGTCTTCCACCTCCTCCCGTTTACGTTGCGCTTTGGGCTTCGAGCTAGCGGTATGCCCATGCTTCAGCATACTAGTAGTGTAGGGCTGGAAGAAAAAGAGAGGTGAAATAAATGGTTCAGGTCAAAGCAAAATAACGAAATCGTAAAATCGAGATTCCTTTCGTTGGCAAGGGCGATCACACCAGTTCTACAAATCATGGTGTTTTAGGCCTACATTTGTTTCCAGGTTCTCAGATTCTCACTCACTGACTGCCGAAAGAATCGTTAAGCGTCCTGCCAGAGGAGCGACTGTTTTATCCGCATTTAAAGCGACAAAAGTGCCCCATGATCGTACAGAACGCCACTCCAAGCGACCGCACAGGAAGAACCCAAAGTTGTTTGTCAAGGACCAGCCTGGAGTCGTGCACTCTAAAAAGTGGGAACACCAGAATGAACAAAAATATGAACACCATTTTGTCACCTGATTTGGAACGGCATTTTTGGAACACTTTTTTGAACACTTGCTTTGAACACTAATGGAACAGACTGGGAACATCTATTTGAACATTTTTATGAACATTTTGCTGAACACTTTTATGAACGCCACTTTGTCACCTAAATTGGAACACCTATTTTTGGAACATTTATAGAACACCTCAAAATGTTCAATAGCGTGTTCAATTATATGTTCAAAAATAGGTGTTCCAATTTAGGTGACAAAGTGGCGTTCATAAAAGTGTTCAGCAAAATGTTCATAAAAATATTCAAATAGATGTTCTCAGTCCGTTCCATTAGTATTCAAAGCAAATCTTCAAAAAAGCGTTCCAAAAATGCCGCTCAAAATCAGGTGACAAAATGGTGTTCATGTTTTTGTTCATTCGGGTGTTCCCACTTTAGATAGTACAATTCCGCATAACGGCTTTTCTCAATTTGAAGTCAATGACAGAAATATTTTGTGCAATAAAGCACCAAAAGCTTGCAAATGTACACATACTAAGTGCAGAACAGATAGAAATTCAGTGTTTTATACAAAAATGAAACCCGACCACTTTTATGTGGTTTTATTTGTTGAATCATCGCACCGTACCGTGGCCGTGCCTCCATAGAAATCGGGAACCTCGTGGTCAGAGACCGGCACACGCCCAAAACAGCGCACTGAACACCTAAGCGTGTTCTGACGTTGTCTTGCTGTTCACCGCAAAAGTGAGATGTTCACAATATGTTCAACCACACATCAGAACGCAAATTTAACAGACAGACAACATCTACATTTTAAAATGAACACTTCAAGACCAGATGAACATCCAGAGCACANGTAATAAATTGATGCAAAAGTGCAGCAATCTGATTCTGATGAATCTTTCCTGATCCGTTTGAAATCGCCTACAGAGCTACACAGTGTTTCATCGATAAAAGCACCTAAACCTATAATTTGTTTACCAGCACTTGTAATGAAGAATAAATACTTCACTAAATGCAGCCGTAGTGAGCAGCCCAGCTAATTGCCTTGAACAGTTATCAATTAGTTCCCATTTCATTTCACCATGGTTTATTTTCTCCCAATAAATTGCTCTTAATTACATTGCGATCGAAAATGAAGGTCGCGACAGTTAAGGAATTATCGGTATAATGCATACTTTATAAATGTATCCTAATGTGCCAGAATTTGCTCGGTCCATTTTTGCTCCGAGCCTGCGCAGCCCCAGAAGGATATTTGATGGTGACTATACTTTTTATAACCAGTATATAGCCTCGTACCTTTCATCCTAATCACACGCATTTACACGCCGCATTTTAGGTTCCTAAAATATTATTGTGAAAGTGTACTTCCTCGAATTTCGCAGGTGTGGCGAAGATGGCGAGGGTAACTTTTAAGTTTGGATATGTCCTTGTCACTTTCATGGTGATCGATCAGGTGATATGCGGTAAGTCCACTCCTAAATGCGCCACTTCACGTAAGAAGCTGGCTCTCTATCGTTAACTCAGACGTGAAAACTGTAGGCAGTCGTTTCTGTCTTTGGTCTTAGTGTAAGGGCGGTTTTCCATTGGAGCGTTTCCGTGCGCGGAAACGCTCGAAAGCATTGTTTTATTTTTTTGGTGAGTTTTCTGCCTCTCGCGCATACGCGAGCTATCTGCTGAGCAAACGGTCTCGAATGACGTTTTGCTCAGCAGATAGCTCCAGTGTGCGGCAGGCTTAAGTCTATGCAAAAGACGTTACTTTATAATCTGTGCCCACCCACCACCACTACCATCACCACGATCCTTTGTGATGTTTCTGCCGACACACTTAATGGATACGCCGATTTTTTCTGATATTCGAGCAAGGCAGCATCCTCCCACAGCAGAGATTTTTACTTCGCTCCTCCTCATCCATTCACACACCCTCCTGTGCAAGCGTAAGAAGACCGAGACCAAAGCCCTGCTATGGGAGGATGATCAGTGCAATCTTTTGTTGGACTATCTATTGAGTCAACTCTGTTGTTACCTTCCAGTTACCGTTCCCATTTCAGGATATTACGAATGTCGGCAAGGTCCGTGCGTCACAACGCCCATGGGGACCGTCCTGGGTCGGCAGTTTGAGAGCATACTTGCCAATGGGGATTTGAAGCGAGTGAATGGCTACCTTGGTATCCCATTCGCCAAGCCACCCACCCAAAAACTCAGGTTCGCTGATCCACAACCGATGCCATCGTGGCGTAAGTTAAGGCAAAGCTAAGCTTGCCTCACATCCACATTCCATCCTTAGAAAAAAATTACCGGAATCTCTTCTCCGTGACGTGAACCAAGACTTCAGAGGAGCTAAGGAGAATTTTTGCTCAGACCTCCACCCGGCTACGCCTCGGCAGCGTTATATACAGTGCCCCGTCTTTGTCCTTGTCCTTCCTTGTGATTGTCGAACCGGTAACAGAAAGACTTTTCCACTCCCATTTTTCAGCTGGGCTTCTCAGGGCCACGAGTTACGGCAAGAGTTGCTTCGGAATGATCTTCACACCCAAGATTTTTAAGAACGAAGAGATGTGGAACCCACCGGGGAGGGAAGCGGCGCTGTCCGAGGACTGTCTCTACTTGAACATCTGGGCGCCACCTGGGCAACAAAACAGACCCGTAATGGTAAGAATCAGTTCGCATGCAATTTGAGAGGCGGATTTTCATTGACAAGGAAAGCACGGCGCGTGACAGAGTCTTAAAGAAATAATGGCTTCAAAGTACTTTTTGACGCCATCCGGACGTTAGTGATCTCACTCATGTCTGGGTTGATCAGGACAGCGATGTTGTCCAGCCCTCTCTGTGGTTGTAATGGCTTTATCAACAAAATACTTCGGCTCCGTCTGGATGTTGGTGATCTCACTGATGTCTGGGTTGATCCTAACAGCGATGTTGTCCAGCCCCCTCTGTAGAA
>NMRB01000294.1:194709-212639 GCA_002633025.1 Notospermus geniculatus
AAGCCTAGGTCACATATCCACTCCGGGGCCCGTACGGCGAGTAAAAACAGACATTTTGGCCAATTTCTACGGTCCCCAGTTTGATCTAGTTTAATTTCCGCTTATCCATTGAGGCGATTTCGGCATAATTCAGCTTCGATCTGAGTTTCAGTCTCAAAAATCCACAGCAAGCCGCTGGGTGGGGAAAATCGTACGGCGCCCGGTGGCATTTGTGACACAGGCTTTAGCCTGCCGCACACGGGCGATTTTTCGAGCGATTTTCTTGGCGACCGGCTTTGCGACCACAGCAGCGACTGAGCATATTTTTAGTTTTTTTAATTTTTGTTGACTCTTATGCGACAAATGCTTCATTGGAAGATCAGTGATGTCGCGGATGACATCACTGATCGACCTCAAAGGTAATTATCGCATGCGACGTTCGCATCTGTAGTCGCCCCCAATTTAGTCGCCTGTGTGCGCCAGGCTTTACCGGTAGGCCTATCAATTGGCGTGTTTTGTGAGTTGGACAGTCGCCTGTCTGAGGAAAGCTCAGGGACGAAAAGGAATTTCACCACCCCTGGATTCGCCCATATGTGGGATAGAGGCCTAAATTGGTTCTGCCAGTACGGGTGCCCGCTCCATGAGCTCAGGACTTTGAATTTTCGGAAGACTCTGGCTGTATATTGCTGTAGGCCTACATACCAGCATACATTGCCTACAATGTAGGCCTAACCATGCAAACAAGATCATGGACACGAAGAAACACGAAATAGAAAAAACTTACATCCGATGTTCCTTCTGTGGCCAGCCGGCCTTACCCGTCTCGTGGTGTCTTGATGCAGGCCTGATGAGCCCAGAGCAAATTTAAGGCCGGGTTTACATAGAAGTATACGGTCTACGGACACGCGCACGAACAAAGGTTCCATGGTCATGAACCCTTTGTTAGGCCATTGTTCGCCCGCGTGTCCGTATATCGTATACCTCAATGTAAACCCGGCCTTACGCAGTTTTCACTGCTCACTCTGTTCGTTTTTTATCGAGACATCCAGAAACGTCATGCATGCTTGTTTTCGTGGACTTGGTCCGAGCGTCCGATGTGCATGGTGTTGGGCGTGCTCACTTCAGTCTACATCTTTTTGAGCCGCTCACTTCCACCCATCCGTTTCAAGTTCAGCCAAAGGCACTCTGAAACCGACCTAAAATAGGCCTATGGCTCACAATAGGCAGTCACACGGTCATGATTTTCGTTCTTAGGACATTTGGTGCGTTCTTTTTTCTTGGAATCCATGCGATAAGGAAATACTTAGTTTTGCAACGATGATTCTGATTGGAAGTTTCATCTTCGGGCGCCATGCGAACGTCATCACTGACCAGGGGGAACTAAAATGCGGAATGTGGGCGTTGCAATGCGGCCGGAACGAACATGAGTGCGTGACTGGCCCCCACTGAGATTCATACGGTTGCTGATTGAGTATGATGGTCCATCGCACAAACAGGGACAGGTGTGAGAGAAATTATCACTATTCTATTATTTGGAATGTCGGCCGAACCTTAGAAGAGCAGACGATCATTGTAACTCAGACCTGCATTCCTAGGACTCTCATTCCTTTCACACCTGTACAAAAATGTTTTTATTTCGAATTGGTCCCAGTAGAGCCCATATTCTGGAGGTGAACTTCACAATGTGACCCCGGGAATGTGACATTGCTGTGACACACATCCTGTAGGCCTATGTTCACAGGGCGGATCCACGATTTCGGAAAAGAGGGGGCGCACTGTGCTAGAAACATTGAAATCTGCGGGGAATTTCAATGATTTGCTCCAAATTTCAGAATTTCAATTTTACAGATTTGTTGGCCGAAAGGGGGGGCCCGCCCCCCCCCCTCGATCCGTGCCTGGTTCAGCAGCAGGAATTTTTGAATTATCCATCCTATTGTGCATGGCTTTGTAACCACTTGGAATAAGTATTGGTCAGAGCAGTTTTCTCAACTCCCATGCTCAATCAGTGACAAGCAGATTGGCCAATTCTTGAACTTGTCCTGAGAGGTGTTATACATGTAAAGTATGATTCACCCCAACTTCAACACGGGCAAAGTGCCAAGCTTGGAAATGTGCACAGGTCACTGGTAAATTAAATGCTGTGATTTGTGGTTTGTGTTCACTTGTGGTGTCTGTTGCACAGGCCTGGCACTTTGCCCATGTTGAAGTTAGGGTGAATCATACTTTGTTATTTTACAAAATGAAACTGATGATGTACAAAGATGTGGAATGAAATCCACAACAAAATAAACGATTCAACACTACCGTACAAGTGCCCAGAGAGAGGAACAAGGCATGAATTAATTGTTTTATACATAAAAAAACATTTAATCTCCAATAAATAAATACATTTTTCTAGTTGTATACATTTGTCATGTTTTGATTTTATATCTCACATAGATGGCTACAGCTTTACCAGGTCAAAGAGTTCAACATAGAAGTCAGTTCATGCTTCAAGTGATGGAAAGAGTGACATTCTTTGACAGTTCAATAAACTTTACCCACGACTCCAGTTTCATCTTGTACCACACTAAACCTGCCCAAATATATATATATATCGATATAGTTTATGGGAGGGCTATTTCATTCAGGTGCAGGCACCAGGGGGTCCCTCTGACTTGTGCCCCTTATCATTTATGATAGATCTTTTGAACCAACATAGAATTCAGAAATTTGGAAAGACTTTGTAGACATGGTAGAAGGAATCCCCGCCCTTTTTGCTGATGTTCAGCTTACAAGCCAGGTTTCATCATTTTCAACAAGGCAACCAAGAAAGTTGACACTTCCCAAAACATATACTTATATATTTATCTATACAACAATTTCATCACAGTTATGAAGACAAAAAATAACCAACAAGTCCATTTTTTCAGCACATCATTGAAATCAAATGATGGAATAATTCTGAATACCTTCAAACGAAAAATATATTCACCAAAACCACTGAAGATTCCAGACAGCAGCATGAGCTCTCGATGACAGCTGTATTATGGTTCCGATACTGGCCAAGAGCATTTTCTGATTTGATGGTTAAATCTTCACCAAAGTGGTGCCTTTTTAAACATACCCTTCCAACCAATAGATTCAGCCTCGTCAAATCTTTTTTGTAAGAATGATAACTTTTTGTCAAAATCTTCAACTGCCTGAAAGAGAGGAAATTTGAACCATTATGATCTACTCTGTTCTAATTCATTCGTGTGTCAGGTTTTGGACTTTTGGCTCCATTACTACTCAACCAATTCCATTGGTTATATAACCCAACTCCATGAACCTGTCATTGGCTACACAACATCCCTCATTGCCCAGTCATTGGCTACATAACCCACCTCCATAACCCTCTCATTGGCTACATATCCCACTTCATGAGCCTGACATTGGCTACACAACAACACCCCCTCATTCCTCTGACAGTGGCTATGTCAATGTCACCCACCTTCATCATCCTGTCATTGCTTTTGTTCCTCAGCTGCGGGAGTTCTGCCTCCAGTTTAGCTATCTGAAAGATAAATTGAATTCTGTCAAGAATACACCAACTGCCATTTTAGGAGGGGAAACCTGCTAAGTAGGCAGGACAGAAATTCAATTCCTTACCCTCTCATTGAAATCCTGCAACTTGACCTTCCAAGATTCATGGTAGGAGGACATTTCAACACTGCGTGGCTGAGGGGTGACTGAAATTATAAAACGTTGAATTTTATGTTGCATAGTTCAGCCTGTCAATATGTGAGGAGAATGTTCAAGTTAATACTGGTAATGTCCAAAAGACTTCACTTTGGCAGTTTGATTTGTCAGTGCAGTTCTCAACGTGGTAAATTCTGAGTGTGATTTCATGAAAGTTGAATGCAGGGATAAATGAACGTTTATTTTACTTACTATGTTGATGAAGACGAACAACTTCGAGAATGTAAGGGCTGAAACGGAGACATACAACATATCAAGTCAAACCCAATTGTCACCCAATGTCACCTATGTATCGTCAGCTGACAGATACTTGAACTGACGACAGTGGTAAAGACAAGCAAGCAGTGTCTCCTGAATGTCCGAATCAATGTAGAAAACAATCAGGGTCAGTTTCACTGTGGATGAACCACATGAACAAGAACGGGATGACATCAACACCACAACCTACAAAATAGCTCCACCAGTAGGTTATTCAACATTCACCCACAGATCTGCTTCTGAGGAGGTTTTCTGACATACTCACCAAAGTTTAGAATTTGCCATTATCTTCCCATTGATTGGAATAAGAGATTGTCGATGATTTCGAAGCTGAATGGAAAGAACGTATGTCATCATTATCCACAGGTCCACTTACATTGACCAAAAGCACTCCCTAATTTTTGGCTATTTATCTTGATGTACATGTCGCTCTATCCCTCATAGATAGTGCTTTAGCTCAGAGAAGTCTTGAAGACAAACATCTTGAAGACAGCACAATATGTCAAACTTGAGTGATGCGAATCTCCCAGGAATTTCATATCATGTATCGTATTTTTGAGTCATTATAGTCCACTCACCTTTAAAACAAGATTACTGTCCTGGAGGTGAAAAGCATCTCTGAGTACATTCTGGACAGTGTCTGAATCATAATCCTCCTGAATTTGTAGACATTTCATCTGCTCTGTGACATCACCTTCATCATTACAGTTATCTGGAGTATAAAAAGATGGGGTGAAATGGTAACGGGGCGAAGCACTCATCTCATCTAGCCTACTACTACTATAGGCCTAGGCCTACTCTCGGACAACCTGTTCCAATACTACGACCAATGGCGACAGCTCCCATTTCCGCCCCGATTCGTTTTCAAACACTTTCCCATCATAATTTTCTTCACTAGCTATAGCTACTGCACAACTCACACACTGCCACATTGGAACAGACATTAGGCTAGGCCTATGCCAAATTATGAACAGTCAGTGCACGTCATGACGTCACACTCAGTGTAGGCCATATGCATGATCTGTACTGCATTGCAGTGCAGTGCAGTGCAGCCAATCTGATGATGATCATCAAACATCAAATCAAATCCCCTGGGTCTTGCACAAATAGGCCTAAAATGAACCCCACTGGTTCAGTAATATCTACTCCATTAGTTACTTCGACGCAGGCAGACTATCGTATAAAATAAAAGACCGACCAGGTAATAAATCGAATCTTTTCACGAGAATCCACAAACGTTTCTCTTTCCCGTTCGCCATGTTTATGAACACCCGCCTCCTATTGGAAAAAGGTGAAACTAAGAATAATTCAGACTGGTGCTGGTTGCACTGATTTAATCCAGATGGCGCCTGTTGCGGTGAGAGTCGAAGGTCAGGTAGCCAACGCTGCTAAAGGCAGCTGAACTTCCGTGAATTCTGTAGACTGAGTCACTCAGTCTCTTTCACGCATGCGCGAACTGCGCAGCATTACAGAGACTGAGACCAACCTCAACAATTTTTGTTACGAGAATACCGAAAATCTGGTACCGATGCTGATTGGCTGATTTTGAATCCAGCTGTTTACAGCCATGCTGATTGGTCATTGGGATCAGAAGATTGCAAAATGGCGGCGCTGTATCTAACGAACTTCAGTTCAGTCAGACAGAAGCAAAGCTTAGCAAGATCGCACCATGGAGGTCTTTCCCCGCAGCACTGATGATCTGATCCTCCATCAGTGACACTAAAGGAGATATACACAGGTCAGTTGTGTCGTCTTTATCGAGAAATTTGCCGAAGATCGATGCCGCCGGGCGGGAATGATCTCGCCATTGACGGGGCAGTCGTGCGCAAAGCAGCATCACAAAAGCTTTAGACGTTGTGGCCAGACCCTCGGTCTCGCAACCGAGGGTCTGGCTGCGCGAGACTATTATTTCTGTGGAACTGTCCTTTACGTCATTTCCAGTTATTTTAAGACGCTGCTTGCGTACTCAGCGACCGTAAGTAAACAATGGGTTCCCCAGTGTGTTCTATTTTTGGACGGAGTTTCATTAGCTCTTACCTGACCTACGACTCTCACCACAACAAGCGCCATCTGGAGTAGGTCAGTGGAACCAGACTACGGCTTGAGGACAGGGGACCAGACTAAGAAAAATTGGCCACCGTACGGTGCTGCCAACTAGCAATTGCAATTAACACCAAAATCCAATTAAAGCTACAGTGACAAGACAGTATGAAACACTACAGTGCATGCCATCGGTGCCACATTTTTACTATACTGTGTTTTGTTATGTACGTAGGCCTACTGATGATGGGAAATTCCAAGACTAGGCCAAGGCAAGACTGATTTGGGTTAACTACTGGCATGACTGGTACCAAACAGATATTCTAAAAGAAGAAAGACTCTTCAAGAAAAGGGATAACAGTGGTACAAAAATGACCATCAAATTGTTCAATATTTCCCTTAAACTGATTTATAAAAATTGAAGTGGTGACAATAAAAACAAAAACAAAAATAGAACGCCCAACGTGGGGCTCGAACCCACGACCCTGGGATTAAGAGTCCCATGCTCTACCGACTGAGCTAGCCGGGCTGTTGTCATGAATGAGCGCTATCTGTGGACTAATTCTGGCATTAGGTACTGGGAAACCGCGCGATATTGTCAATTCTCCAAATGCCTGTCAACGCTTTTCATCTATAGGCGTCGCAAGGATTATTATTAAAGGGGGGTTCGTTTTAGGCGAAAACAGGGCCATTTCACGGTCAAATTCAAAGACTTTTCGGAAGTAAGGACATTTCCCGGTCAATTTCTTCTCCTAGGCGTAGTGACGCCCGCCCGCCCGCCCCCCGCCTTGACGCTCATTTTCTAACATCCAGCCTATTCTCTCCATTCAGATCACAGCTATGTTAGAATAAATCTTTTCTTGTAGGCCCCTACCTCGGACTTCGGCCCCCTACGTTCGTATGACTGGGCGGCCTACTGCTGTGACACCAGGGCTGACCGCACAGAACTTAGATCGATCTTGGAGGACAGTATAATTCCTCCAAGGACCGATAGTGCTTTCGGTGCCTATCGGCGGTTGGGAAAATTGCCGTTACCGGTATAACTAACTGCCGATAGACGCCGGTAGCACTATCGGACTTTCTGTGCGGTCAGCCCTAGGCCAATGAAGCCTTCGCAACTTAGCGTTCACGCAAATCTACTGTTTGGCTGCACATGCCCTATTGTTCACTGCCGACTGCCTTGCAAAAGATTTGCGTGAACGCAAAGTTGCGAAGGGTTCACTATGGCCCCTGGTTCCCCAACCTTTTGCGGGCGCTTCACCAATCAGTGCTGCGGGCCTTTCCCCGGAGCGGGGCCTTTTCCTTCTACACTGGCCATCCCCTGTAGCCTACTTCATCCATCCCGTGCTGACCACGCCCTATAGGCTCGGTTTTATTCCATGCGACACTTTCGGCCATCCCCGCTCCATAATGCGCTCCTTTGATAGAACTTCCCAGTTTTTCCGTCCATGAACGTCGAGAGAAGATACCGTAGCAAAAACGCCACGAAAGTAATTACAATCCGATGGCGAAAAAAGGAAATGCGCCAGTTGTGCAGGGTCAATTGGTCAGTTTTGCTCAAATGCCGGAAGACGCCAGCAAAGGATAGGAGGGGAATGTAGCGCTTATCGTGATGGTGAAAAAAAGGAGGATGGTGATGAAGCAGAAGAGAAACAAGCTGAAGAGGCAGCTGGCTTGGTTTGGTGTCACATCCGAGTGTGGGGATATGGACGACGGTGGGTTTTTACCATGGTTATTTCTTTGTACGGATTAGGGTGTGTCCTCCGAAGGTGATTTCATAAAGACAACCTGAGGGAGCATGATCCATGGTAGGGATAACTCTCTTTGCTGCCAAACGAGGCCTGAGGGCAACTTTGTTCCCTTAGGCACCCAGGGTCGACCGCACAGAAAGTCCGATAGAAAGCCTATCGGCGGTTTAGTTAAGGTTTATGTAAAATGATTCGAAATCTCGAATTTTTGACGCAAAAAATCTGGATAGCTGCACAAAAATTTGGGAAAAGGCTCGGGGCCCTAGGGAGCCGTCATAAGGAGGTGCCCCGACCTTTTTTTCCAGTTAGTGCGCAGTTAGTCAGATTTTATGCATCAAAAATTCGAGATTTCGAGTCATTTTACATAAAATGCGTTGTAACTAACTGCCGACAGGCGCCGGTAGCACTATCGGACTTTCTGTGCTGTCGGCCCTGGTCTCCTAATTTTGAGTGGAGATACTTCCTTGCACCGTAAGATGGCATCTGGATATGTGATTCACTTCCGGTGAAATATTTTTACTGTCCCCCCCCCGGCCCGGTTTGCCAATGCCCCAATAAAAGATTGACGGACAAGCCGCGACATGACAATGGGGATGCACTGATAACACGTCTCTCAGTTTTTGCGTGTCCGCCACGCAATAAAGCGGGTATATTAGGCATAATTCATTACGCCTCAGACTGGTCTCCTGTCCTCGTAATGCTCTGTAAATACGTTTCGAGGGCAGGGGACCAGTCTAATTCACAAGCTGGGGCGCCATCTAGACTTCAAAAAAACGCGTGNAGGACAGACGCAAGCAAATGCATAAAACCATCATGGCGCCCGCTGGTCTATATTTAGTTCGGGAGAATGCATTGCTGTAGAATGCTGTAGAATGACGTCACGAGCCGGAATTCCGGCTCAGATCATTTGGTTTCACCGGTCTTCGAATGCAAGCTGCCCAGAAGACCGGGTACCAGTCTACATTTGGGAGGAGGCCTGTCAGTACTCGGAGTGAGATTTAGGGAGGCAAATCCCTCTTCCCTCTCTTCATAGTTCCTCGCGGACAGGCCCGAAGGTTGCCGAAAGCTTCCGAATCGAAGACGATTGTCGTCGGTGAGGAAGTACTAGTATTGCCCTTTTATTTGGGTACCGGTACTAAAGTACCTGGTGTGCACCGAATGTTCCAGCCAAAATGTAATTTCATGCCCAGCACCCGACACAAAATAAGCAAGAGCAATTTATATCATATAAAATACTTTATTTCTTTTTTTCTGCATACATACAGTACATAGGTCATCAGCTACACAATGCTCAAGTCGAGGGCAAGACCTTGGCTAAAGTGACGTGTCATGTTGAAAGGGACATGAAGCATTGCTATCATGCTAGCATAAACAGGGTGTATAGATGAGGGAGAAAAAGTCATGCATATCTGTACAAAAAAACTAAAAACATAAATTTTACTGAATAGCATCTCTTGAGCAAAATGGCATAGGGCCTATAGTGTAAGCTCTCTGCATAGGTGGCTATAGGTTCAGCCCTATAGCAAATGATAAATAAAGTAACTTCCACTTTTAAGAAACAACGACGGGTAAAACTTTATAACTCATAAATTATATTTAAATAGCTAATATTGCATAATAGGATATGTTTCCTTTAATATTTACAAACTGTGATCGTAGAAATATAATTTTCAATACTTACGTGTGGAAGACTCGAACCAGGGAAGATGACGTCTATTAAATTTAATATTGTTATTTAATATTAATATTTAATTTCAATATTATTTCAATTACGTTATTTATTTTTCATCTTGATCCTGACGCTGAGTTAAGTTTGTTCATTAGATAATAACACAATTTATTCCCTTCCATTTAGAAGCAATTAGAAATCATAATTCATAAAATACTATTTTTATTAAATATTTGTCAAACCATTATGCCAGGCGTATTAAATACTAGGTGTTGAGTGCGTTAATGTGGAATCGTAATACTTTAAAAAGTGAATCGGGTTATGCTCTGTTCCAAAGTGAGTGACAAGAAGCATGAAGATCTTCAAACTAGAAATTTGTCAAATAGATCATATAAGCTTACGTATTGTACTCCTAACATGCTGAAAAAAATATCTCCTCTGCGAGCACACTCCACTGTCGCTTCAAAAGAAAGGTGAAAAGTGGTTCTCCAAAGTTGAAATTGAAAAGCCTAAGAAAAACTATGTGCGGATGGGGTATAAATAATTGTTTTCTGTGTAAGCAATGATTTTTTTAATTTCAGAATTTAGAGAAGCTTTAGACGTTGTTATGTTGCTAATATCCCTGAGAATGGGGTTAGTTTCACTACCTTTAGCATTTTTTTTCACATGCTTATATCAGAGGTCAGGTAAGTCAGATTTGCACCCTATCTTGAAATAGGATATTTTAATTACCTCGTTTTCTGTTTCGATATAGGCTGAAAAAAGCAAATTGACACATAAACATGCAGTGATCAAAGTGATTTCAAAGAAAACCGTGGCCCATATTCATAAAACCTTGCTAGGCTTAATTGCCTGCTAAAGTGCCTAGTTTGTACAGGCCAATTTACACAACTAGCAACCAACGAAGCTAGCAAGGTTTTATGAATATGGGCCCTGTATTCTTGCCAAAATTTGATTTTGCCATCTCTCGGAGAAGAAGTTGCATTTTTTATTGATTTTCTTACATGCCAAATATGACATAAACCTAAGTTTGGAAAAGAGCATATCCCGATTGAACACACACTGATTAAACTTCAAATTTGTGTGCAAGTGTAATCAAAACTAAATAATAATGCACAAAAAAAGGAAATTGCGAGTCACCACAAAGTGAGATAGCCAACTGATGGCTCTGCCTATCTTGGGCCGGACGGACGCATCAAATATGGCATGCAACTCCAGCTACAGTCTTTACCAAAAAAATGGTAAGGAGTATTTTCATTTTAGGCAACAATTTTTTGAGATCAGCTCCAGGCGCTACACTTCCTGAGTATCAAACCAATAATTTAATTAAATTAAATGTAATTTAATTCAAATTGATTAACTTCAAATAATCTTGATATTAAAATGTCTATCACTATTTATATAATAGCACATGGACGCTTTTTATTGAGTGGCAACAACACTTATGTGTCATGTCGAACGTAGATTCATCTTGACATGTCAAGGCCATTGTCACTTCGCCTTCGGAAATCCTAGGTCACAAATCCACCGGGCCCCGTACGATTTTCCCCACCCAGCGGCTTGCCGTGGATTTAAGAGACTGAAACACGGATCTAAGATGAATTATGCCTAAATCGCCTCAATAGATAAGCGGAAATTAGACTGGATCAAACTGGGCACCATAGAAATTGGCCAAAATGTCTGTTTTTACTCGCCGTACGGGCCCCGGAGTGGATATGTGACGGGGGCTGAACTATGCTCAACTCACAGAGTGGGCCGTGATTTCAAAGTTGGTGTTTACAATGCTTTAATGCATTGTAAACACCGTGTTAACTCCAACTTAGTCTGAAGGCGTGAATGATATCAACCCGTGATGTTTCAAGATGACGAAGTTTTGAAACAAATCTACATTCAACATGACACACATTTTGAATCATACTGTATAGGCAAACATTTCCAAGATAAAGATCAAAACAATTTGGAACAGACTATGATGCAATTCACACAGTTATTGCTATACGAGTTTCCCCTTATTGGCAAGAAAATGGTGATGACCACGATTTCAATGGTCAGTTTCAACCAAAGGTGAGGGATTCTGTTTTTGCACACATTATGTAAAAGTTATTAGGCCCCATTGCAAAAATAATCCAACTGAAAAACCCTTGCTTATACAGTAAATTCAAAAATACAGAGTTTTCGCAAAGCCCCCCGAAACGCCAACGCGAACGTCTATCCTTTTGTTTGCTGCTCTCTTCGTGGCATCGAACAATATGTTTGGCGTTCGCGTTGGCGTTTCGAGGGCTTTGCGAAAACTTTCTATTATCAGCCCAGCTTAAAAGAAATGCTGAGTATTTTTTTAAAATCTGTACCTTGCCAATTGCAACAACATGCGCAGAAACAAAACCATGTGAATTATTGCAAGCATTCGAACAAACTTGGCTGCGAAGCTAAAAAAACATTTAAAGCAGCATAAAAATCGAATCATTTACATGATATAACAGTAACACACACACAGGTGAATTAATCTCTTCTATTACTACACGCTAAAACATGCTTGATAAAAGTTTTATAACTTTTTTCTTTCGAACCGATAAAATGCTATGTGATTATTGAATGCTTCTGTCTTCGTGAATTAAGAAAAAAGAGAAATACACGGTTCCAACCAGCTGAAGAAGTTTCCAACAACCAACAACACAGCATGACTAACTTCCCAGCTGTCTTTTTCGAACAACTTTTTTCAAAGAGGCTAATGCAATAGGAGCAGTCAGCCGCGCTTATCGCCAAAAGACGGCAGCAAAGTTCTAGCGGACCAATACAATAGAGAATTCTCCTGATCGGTGCTCAGTCAACCATGGATAGGTCCGCTAGGCATTGAAATGGTCCGTAGTGACACCTATTGGTCAACTCCAATGTTGTGGAAAATGTGCAACGTGTGGAAATAGCGACATGGTACAGCGACATCAGATGATATAACAGGATTGTACAACCCTGTTGACAAGCATCAGTCGGTACTCATCGCAAAGCGGTCAAGGACTTCGACATAGTCTGCCCACACTTAGTGCAATTAGCCAGCCCGAGGTCTCATTCTAGCCACTGCCACTGATGAGAGGTCTTAAAATGTCATCATCTCCATCAAGGAGCCTGATTGCCAATGCTAGCTAGACGCCAATCAGTAAAGGCAATGGTAAAACGGTAAAGGTGGCCTCTCTATGGTATTGTAATTGGGAATTAAGACCAGTCTTAATTCTCCATTTATTGCCAAACAGCCAGAACGGTGAGGAAGCCATAGATTTTTCTTTAGTGTGACAGATGTGTCAGGGAACAAATTGCCACGAGTTGCCCTGATATGTTACCAAGCTAACGATTAACTAGGATGAGGTTGAGTTGTCAGAAGACTGAAATGCGGCCAAAACTGAATTGCCCTGAGGTCAAGGTGTGAGAAATGAGGTCAAGGTGACAGCAATGAGGTCAAGGTTCCAATCAATTGGAATGAGGTCAAGGTTAGAGCCAATTGAAATGAGGTCAAGGTCACAACCGACTGAAACGAGGTCAAAAGGTTACAACCAACCAAAATGAGGTCAAGGTTACAGCAACATGAAATGAGGTCAAGGCTGGTTCAATGGTGCAATTGGTTCAAGGTGACAGAAATGAAGTCAAGGTTACAACCAACTGAAACGAGGTCAAGGTTACAACCAACCAAAATGAGGTCAAGGTTACAACAACCTGAAATGAGGTCAAGGCTGAACTGAAAGACGCCTATTCAATGCAAGGTTGCAAAGAATCGGTCTATGGTGCCACCTGTCAATCAAGAGACAAACCAAGCTATTGCACCTCCACTCCATCCTCTTTTTACAGCAGATTCATCTCAATCCGACTCCACCTTGTCACGTCACTGATCCGCCAATTAAAACGACAAATGACAACACGATTCTCCTGGGGATGAAATCCCCATCTTTAACGACCCACTTTTGTTGAAAACCAACTGCAACTTATAGGCTCTTACAAAGGATTATTGGTAGTTCATTCCATCTCCAATATTGCTTTCCTTAGTAACGCTTTGAATTGCCAATGTCTCGCTGACAACGTGATTTTTAAGGAATGTCATTTCAATTGGGGGTAATCCTTGTCTGAAAACAGGCGCCTGTGGTGTTAGCAGGAAGAAACATAACCTTCATGTCTGATGGATTATCAGTTTGTACGTTTTTCTTCAAGGAGTGATGATGTTGAAAGGTAAGGTCACAGTGGTGCCATCTGCAACAGGGTAACGAAGCAGTATGTGGAACTCAACAGCAGCTCTAGAGCCCCTTTAAGAAGCAAGGTCAACGAATGGCCTCCAAACTTTCACCACAAAATCTGACATGACACTTTTGACGAAAAATCTCCTGACCTCCTCTGACCAAAGCCTGCGGGTCCAACAAGAGTAAAGGACAAGAAAAGCCTGGATAATGAGGCAAATCTGTGGGGAAACCATCGCCAAATCATATGACTGAAGATCAATGGCTGAACGTATTTTTTCTCCACGATCACCGCCGACGTGATAACAAGTTAATCTAGCAGAAGACAGTGAGATAGAGAGAGTGTTTTTCCACGGCGACTTCAGAGGAATCGCTGAGCAGGAAGCTATAGCCAATTACAGCGAGATTTTTTATCCGCGCTGGGTATAGGTATGGTACATTATCGAGGCTGGAGCAACATGATTAGGGAGGCTGGGATTCCATAAAAGATAGTAGGAGACTTGTGCCAGTTTTTAGCTGGGCTGTGGTCATTATTTCATCATGGGCATCTAGAAGGCCATTACACTGGGGAAACGGAAGTTGTGTTGGCCGTGCAGGGTACCAATCGTTCGGGTGACTGAAGATGTTGTAGGCCTACATGTATTTGTGGTATTGAAAAGTCATATTTTCAAAGTACATGTAGTGGGTTTTTCATCCAGTTAATAAACTGCATTGAAATGTCGGCAAAGGCTTTAATCAGAAGTAAAGCTGGCAAACGGTCATCCTCCCATAGCAGGGCTTTGGTCTCGCTCCTCTCCATACACTGTGAATGGATGAAGAGGAGCGAGGTAAAAACCCCTCTTGTGGGAGAATGGCAAAGGCAAATGTTTTGGAAGCACGGAAAGATCTTCAGAGACGGACAAAACTTTGATATTGGATTTTTCATGTTGCCATCAACAAACCTTTGACTAGTTCTCGCATTGGTGCAACACGAACTTCAGATTTTTCATGTTGCCATTGGAAACAAAAGCGAAGACGACATGAAGAGCAGCAAGCCCAGAGCAGTCTGCAAATGACACTTCACTTTTAATTGCAAACAACCCAGCCAATTTCTCATACGATATGTTTTAAAATTCCAAAAAACAAATCCCATTTTTAGTTCTTCATTAACCGTCTAGTGTTTTAAATTTGATCACGGCATACTTGGCGGCAGTTTGCAGCTTGAAACGTGATCAGTTAAACTTAAATTACGTCACAAGAACTATCAAGAGAATCTTTGAAAATCGATTTTTCACTTTAAGATTTCAGGTAGGAAATAATCTGTCATTGTCATGCGATACTTTCACAGCAAACAGGAATGAATAGTGCCAATGAGAATCAACCGTAATCGCAATCTTTCACAGTATCTCGTATTTCCTTCGGGATAATAGGGAGGTTTCACAAATCTGACGAAAAACGAAGTACGGAATGCGAAATTGGACTTCACTTCCATGGCGTAATGTATTTCAGGAAATGGTTGGTACCACAAATATCGCCTGCTGCAAGAGCGTCTTTTAGAGTATGCCGTTAGAACGATAGAGTTACGGTGTATATTAAACTTTGAAATTTATCTTTCGTTTCCACTTCATAGATACGAAGTGGAAATTTACAAAATCAAGATGCACCATAACTCTCTCGGTCTTACATGATATGCTAAAAGACGCACTGGCAGCAGGGACATTTGTGGTACCAACCATCTCCTGAAATACATTACGTCATGGAAATGAAGTTGAATTTCGTATTTCGTACTTCGTGTTTCGTCAGATTTGCGAAACCTCACTAGTATACCCAGTTTCTTAAGTTGGCTGCCGCACAAGAATTCTCGCTTAACATTTGAATAAGAATATTATTTATTTTGGGACACGGAAAGTTGTTAAGATTGCCCGGGACCACCATAGAAATAAGGAAATGCTCGTGCTTCCACAGTAGATTTTATACACGAACTGTTCTGTATATGCACAGGTTATTAGGCCAAGTAAGGTGACTTGGACTTGAAGACTGCTCCAGGCACAACATTTGCATTTACCTGTACATAACCGTACATACTTACACAGGCAAGTATGGCAAGTCTGTGGAGACCTACAGAGATCATGATCATTTACATGTAGTTACATTGCTTGCACAATGTCAACAGCTTTTCAACGGAAGTATGACCGAATAAATCAAATTGATTCAGACTATAGACAAGAATTCTCTACAGACTATAGACAAGTATGCTACCTTGGAGTCAAGTTAACCTGATATGAACCAGATAAGACCAGGAGCATCCAGTCAGACGAAAACTTTATGTTTGCTTTGCGTTCTCAAAACTGAGAAAATACCGATTTGCACAGTGTTCTTGATTCCATAACGACAACATTCTTGGTATAATTCCTTGCCGTTCTCTTGTTTCTCTATGCAAATCACGATGGTTTGGTATTCTGTGCGATTAGTTTATGGAGATGCCGACCGTCATATGAAAACATCTCAGGTTTCGTGATATTCCAATTTTGCCCGCGAGAAATTCTGGGTCAAAAAGCAAGAAGCGTTATTCAACTGCTGTCAGACTGTTGTAGGCTCCCTTCATGTTCTCAAGAGATAGCGATCAGACCAGAAAAGGTAGACTGAATTTACATGAACCTGATTAACCTCTCATAAGTTCTTATTTCGCAGGACGATAGCCCTGGTTACACTACATAAATGCTCGCGTCGCACCCGGTGTAGCAGTAAAGAGTGTCCCCCCTGTAAAAAGTCTCCACTTCTATTGTTGAATGACGGAATAAGCGGCATGGCTATAGAAACCAATCGCCAGAGATTAGAATGTAACAATAGGATCTTTTGTTCCTGGGACAGTTTTTCCTAGGACATTCTTTCCCTTCACACCTGTCAGAAATGCTCAGATTGTAGGGCTGAATGAGCAGCTCATCTGAGTTCTACTGTAAGGTTTCATGACAGACGGACTGGGGTTAAAGTGTAAAGGCGGATGAGAACCTCTACCGTAGTTGATATCAGACTATGAACCCAAACTTTAACTTTAATGACGCCACCGTGGCATTACGTTTCCTTTTCGAGTGCCTTTGAGCATGTTCCTTGGGAACACAATTAGGCTGCTGCACAAACAAGAATGCACCAAATACCTAAAAGCACAAATTACCACTAAAATTACATTCCCATACTTAGCATTTTGTGTCAGTTGAGGTTGACAAGCATTCTCCGTACATTCTACACAGTTTACACTGGATGATACTGTGCTTTGGGTGGAGTTAGATTCCCATTGCTGATTAGAACTGTTGGAGAGATGAATCAGTTCCCTCAAATTGATTCTCGACCGAAGATTGCCGTGAATTTACCTCAGAACACCCAAACATTAATTGGACGCGTTCATCGTGTTCACTCGTTAGCGGCTTGTTAGAGAAACTACATTGATTTGCCACTAATGAAACTCATCAGAGGACACTGTGCGACTTCTATAGGAACGCAAACATCAATTAACTCTTTCAAATGCAAAATTTCATATAGGCTTTGCACTTGGACTACCAGATCAAGGATATTTTTTGCCGACCAAAATAAAAGCTCACTGCAGCAGCTGGGAAGAAGAGACATACAAAGAGTAGCTTCTCACCAGGGAAGGATTCGCGACCCTTTTGTCAGCAGTTTTTTTACCACTTGGGTCATCAACCCCGCCCTGTGCTGGATATGGCGCTGGCTTTGTGAGGACTTCTGAGGAAGATTCTAGAATTTCCAATGTCAAATTCACGGGTCATATGAATAAAGACTAGCAAATGCTTTTACCTGAATTTTGCAATACAAATGCACTATGCATTGCTGTACAAATCTGAAGTAAAAGCATTTGCTTGTCTTTATTCATATGACCCCATGAAGTCACATTTCTAGTGAACCAGGGGATGATACCGCAGCCACAAACAAACTCCTTTTTTCTAAATTCCCGAGAAATGTTGAAATTGAATTAGATCGTTGAAAATGACCATGACGATATTATTCAAAGCAGAGCACCAGAAATACTCCCTCAGTTCCACAAGCCTGGTTCTGCCACTGGACTTCATCCACGGCAATACAGACCAGACTTCAGCACGGTTAGGTTAATCATGGTAATATAATTACGTCAGTTGCTCGTGGTACAAAATTATTAAGTCAATTACCAGGTATTAGGTGTGAGCAAGACAGCGTTTAGGATTCCCAAATGTACCACTGAATATGAAAATAGAACAATTTTATTTAGCAAGCACATGAGGTGAGAAATCCCTTGTGTGCAGATCTGTCGAGAAACGCAATGAAGTCCTCAAT
>NMRB01000294.1:215632-244291 GCA_002633025.1 Notospermus geniculatus
AGATATTTGAAGGCCACATCAGCCAACAATTCAGGAGACATTTGAAGACCATATCGGCCAACAAAACGGAGATGGGCCTATCTGAAGACCATATCGGCCAATACAAAGGAGACATTTGAAGACCACATCAGCCAACAAAAAGGCGATATTTGAAGACCACATCAGCCAACAAAAAGGCGATATTTGAAGACCACATCAGCCAACAACAAAGAGACAGTTGAAGACCACAAGAATAGGAACATTCTGAAGGGAACCCTTTTCACAACCGAATCAGCAATGTTCACCGACGGGCAGAGAGTACAACAGGCAATGTAGGGCCCACCAATCTGCCTCAACTTCACATCTGTCAAAGGGTGGCAAATGTTCATTGGGATTTGATGAGCAGAAATCAATGATTCACCAAGACGAGACAGCCGCCGAGCTATTCAAACCTCAAGAGAAAATATTGCGGGAAAAAATGTGTTGCGAAGATGCCAGTGTCTTTTCTTATGCAATATTCCAACCGAACCTCAATTAAAGAACACTTCAAATTGTCGAGCACCATTCAAAGCAATTTCTTTCAATTTCATCTTTGGCAATAAACGCGTGTCGAGCAGTCTGGATTTCAATTCCCTTTTGTCAATATGTTCTCAACACTTAGACTAGGGATGTGCCTTTGCTGTTACATTGCATCATTTACATCTTGATGAAACCATCAAAGCTTGGATGAGGTTTTTTATTGAAACATCACAAGACGAGCAGGTGGAAAGCGTGTAGCGAACGAAAACAAGTCCAATGCCAAGGAAAAATTCCTGAAATGATGAGCCCTAGGACTTGACGCTGCTTTGAAATCAGGAGATCGGCACAAGAAAGTGCTTTGAAAGAAACTGGTTTCTCATTTTAACATGACAACATCTTCAAATTAACCCAAGCGATTTGCACCACACAGCCTTTTGATTAGAATGCGGGACTGTGTACGGGCCACTGACATCAAGTCACAACGACAGTATATTCGTAAAGCACGTAACGGCCAGTTGCACCCAAAGCTGATTCAGCCAATCATCTTGTCTGTAGCCTTTTGTCGGTGTGCTACTTTTTATCGATGGAGTCTTAGGCGCGTATTCCGGAAGCCTCCTTATCTCTACGCCCTGCAAACAATAGCTAAAGGTAAACCTTCCAGTTGAGGATGCTTCTAGAATACGGCCCTTAATGACTGAGCACACTTCTGCCAAGATCCTTCCTTCCAACTGTGGTACACAAGGTGCCAGACAAGGGAAGGTATATTGTCTGTACCCAGCACTGTCACAAAAGATACCGCAAATTCGCAACTTGCTTTTGTTATAACAGATGAGCTCAGTACCTGCCACACAAGGTATAATAGTCCGCTTGCACCCAGTATTAACTGTCATATAATATCCTGCCAACTGGCATCTTATTTTGTATACTGCCTGCGTTGTCTCATTCCCAGGCACAATAGAAACACAATACGTGATGCTGGCCATCAGAAATCTATAGATCTAGATGAGTAACAAGGTGGGTGGAGAAACCTCGACCCCCGAGCTAAGCCAACATTCCGATATCACTCCCATTATTGGACCTCTGAATCCCACGGTGTAATAATTGCAACAGGATTTATAACAAGACAAACGATTCTAGATAAAGTGTCGTCGAACGATGCAGCCAACGAAATAAGAGTAATCGCTGTAACTATTAGACGAATGGAAAGGTATTGATCGTTATTGCGTTTCACCTGTGAAGAAACGGGCAGTGGTACATTACCTCTTGTAATGTTACAAGTCAGAATGCTCTTTTTAGAGTGGAATATATTGTTTCGGCATCAAATTAACAGACTGGGAATCAGTACCGCTGGAAGCCAGTAATTTTGTTCCACACCGGTTCGTGTCAACAATCAAATAAGCTATTTCATGAACTCGAATTTTCGATTCGTTACCACAAGGCGGCTTTCTGATTTCAGTTGAAATCAATTTTTTACCGACCAATTTGTTGCATTAGACCTCATCAAAAGGACACCCGGCCATGTTGAAAGGGGTCGTGGTAAGATCTACCAAGAGCCTTCTACATGTACCATAACGACAGGCCATTGAGGAGCAGGGTCCATATTCATAAACATACTTAAGTCAAAGTGCGATACTTATCTTTTGTGTTGAACAAAGGATAAGTACCACACTTAGACTAAGTAGTTTTATGAATATGGGCGCTGGAACCTCAGTCTTGGCCGAATTTTTAGTTGTTCGGGGACACTAAAGGTTAGCAAGTCAATGTCGTCGACAAGGTTCCGTTTCACGTTCATCTGAAATTGACACAAGACAGACAGTGAAGAAAATACCTTGAATTTCTCAAGAAAGTTGACTTACTTGCAATTTTTGCCGCAGGTCAATTGTAATAGTGCTGAAACAGAAGTCAGCTGATTGGCTGAGAGAATGTACACCCAAACTGAGTAAAACAAGGAGTTACTGCAAAAGGTTTTACACGAAGAGGCTAATTCCAAAATGCATATAGAATAATTCAGATTTATAGTTTCATTTTCATAATTTATTCAACATAAATCATAAATTTAAAGGATCTTCATAATTTATTCAACATAAATCATCATAAATTTTCATAAATTTAACGGATGCGCATCCAGCAAGCTTGTTTTCAATGTTCTCAAAATGTGTGACGACACATTTTAGAAATAGCGTCTTCGTTGACTTTACAGTAACCCCTTGCATTAGCATTTGGTTGTATCAGACAATTCCTCTCAGATGACCTCCAGTCTCAGTTGCTTCCGTGTTCTTCCTCAACTCTTCTTGCATATCCGGTCAGTATCCAGTTAGTAGTGTTGTCTTCTAAAGCATTGTAAGAAAGCTTTGGGTTTGATAGCCTCTGGTTTTGGAATACATTACATGATGGAAAAAAAATTTATGGCGATATTATGAAAATTGGGGTTCGTTCAGTACATTCCACATGTTCCATCCCTCAACACATTGGCAACTTCTTTCCACGATTATTTCTTATCTATTCAGCAGTTTACAGCCTGATCAGTATTTTCAATACGTAATGATTTCTTACGAGGGCGTCCTTTGATCTACAGTAACAGGTGAACAACTAGCTTCATTTGTTGGAGGTGTGTCGATGCTCTGTCATTAAAGGCAACAGAATTGAGCTTGTGCGGGAATCTCATCAATCAAACCAATACATCAGGAATGACCATGCTGAACTCTCGTCATGACTACAAAACAGTTTCAGATAATCCAATACAATTGTGGTTGGACTGATGATCTGTTCATTGTGATCAGATTATGTGATGACCTGGTCCAAGTTTTTCATCACACTGCAGCACCAATTGGTATGAAATGAAAAATATGCCATAAATCTTCCAGCATCCAATTGAGAACGTGGAAAAAGAAGGAAATGTATTCCGAAAACCAGAGACTATCAGAAAACGTTATCAAACAGTCACTTGTTTAGATCTGTTATAGCGCGCTCCATCCTTCGCTATGTGCATGTGAGTTTCATTCCACAAGATAACAGTTCTATAGACCCTTCCAATAATGTGACCAATGGAACTCAGGGATGGCATCAGGGGAACTTCCGGCCAACTGAGGGGCAAGGTCAGGGGTGGGCCCATTTTCTAGGATTTCCAACCTTTGATGACATCCAAGGCGGAAAGGTTTCAAAGGTCACTTACTTATTGGAAGGGTGTATAGGAAGGGCAAATTACAATGGTCATACAGGGTTATAAGGCCAAATGTCACTGGTTTTTGGTTTCACAACCACGTATATTAGCCACGGGTAAGATATCAGGGTGGGGGATCAATCGGTTCCATTCGTTTTGAGAGCAAAAGGCTGCATTCGGCAAGGATTCTGCTTGGACTATGAGAAACCCTTAGAAATTTGTTGTCAGGGAAGCGAAGTCCATTAATACATCCCTTTCTTTCCTGATTTTCAAGAAGGGAAGGGTCACCGTACTCCGATGGTGAAATATTTCAAGAACACATTTCCAAACCTGCCTTCGCCCCTTCCTTCTCGAACCAATAAAATATCCAATCATAGGTTCGCTAATTCAAAATTCGTTGTACCAACCACGGATATGGAAGTGGAAGGCATCAATTTCGAAACCAGAGGTATTTATCATACTGACTAATGCATTCTGAAGGTGCTTCACCAAATTGGTAACATTTTTCTTCCATCTTAATCAAACTAGATGGTTTTCGTCTGGAGTAATATGCGCTGGTAAAATAAACTACTTCAAGTTTGTTGAAAAAGTAGTCCAAGTGGCAACAAAGCCAAATGTAGGCTTCGTTGAGGGTACAGAATTTGATATAAGGGCCAAATTGGTAATGCTTCCACAAGGCCTTGTGGGTAAGCTTAGTGGTTTCACCTTTAGTTCAAATGGCCAAGCATATGGCAAAGGACAGGCAACCAGTTGAGTCGCAGATCAGTTCAACCAAGGCTTAAGGCCGTTTTCTTAAAATCTGGTGAAGCACAACTTCGTTCATTTCACCCAAGTACATTGACAGTCTTGAAATTGACATCCCTTCTCATCACGGCAATAGAAAGTCACCTTACTGGTCTCTGTGGATCACAATGACAATGTGGGCGAGCAGGGAGCTGGCAGGTGGATAATATCACCCAGGTAGCTGGGGCTGTGGGGATATTTACACCAACTGCACATGCTGACCAGAGTTATTCATTATCAAGGCACTGGCAAGATTAGTTTTGACATGCAACGGTTTTCAACATCCCATGAATCATGAACCAGACTGATGCTACATGTACTTTTGTTCTTCCAACGACCCTAACACGAAAGGAAAAACTTTCTGATGAGTTTCACTAGCAGCCATCTTGCCAAAATTAGGTCATCACCATGGGAATTTTCTCCCAGAGTAACAGCTGATTGGTTCTCCCATCCCCAGTGGAGGAAATCCCCATGACAATGACCTAATTTCGACAAGATGGCTGCTAGTGAATTCGCCAGCAGCCATCTTGCCAAAATTAGGTCATCACCATGGGAATTCTCTTCCAGAGTAACAGATTATTGGTTCTCCTATGCCCCGTCGGGGAAATCCCCATGACAACGACCTTATTTTGATAAGATGGCTGCTAGTGAATTCGCTAGCAGCCATCTTGCCAAAATTAGGTCATCACCATGGGAATTTTCTTCCACAGTGAGAGATGATTGGTTCTCCCATCCTCCAGTCGGGGAAATCCCCATGACGATGACCTAATTTTGGCAAGATGACCTGCTAGCAAAACTCATCTATACTCGAACTGTCATGACGTCATCAGCCTCATTCCATAAAGTGCAGATAAAGCAGTCTAGTCAGATGATGCATGTGCTATATGCATGCAGTACTCAAATTCAAACCAGGAGACTGACTTCTGCAGAATTTGAATATACAAACCTCAACACGCAGACCGCTGAATCTGAGCAGAAAATCTGTTCTTTTTTCAACTCAAAACTTCATCTTCATCCGGATGTAAAACCCCTGCATCCAACTTGGTTGCCAGTGTCTACTAAAGTATTAGTATTGCATATAGCATGTCAGTCACATGATTACTTTTTCGCATTCAAGAGGGATTATCTAGGTATCGCATGTTAATTTGCAATTTACAGGCTCATGGGGTATCACCATCTTGTGCCAATAACATGCAAGGGATCGGCGAATGGCTTGAATGACACAAAGACTCCCACCATCACTTTATGGTGCTAATTTCCCTTGCGTCTGTGACCTTACATAGAAAACGAATCGCTAAGTTTTCTGACTTGGGCAATTTCCTTATTGATCAATCCTAATACATGTACTAGTAAATGTCTACACATTGGCCAATAAGAGTGCTCGCTCTCTAATACACCTGATGACAAATCATGACACAGACCTTTGAGATGCCATGACACGGCCCCTTTAGGATGCCATGACACAGCCCCAAGATGCCGTGACACAGCCCCTTTAAGATGCCATGATGACACAGCCCCTTTAAGATGCCATGACATGACCCCTTTAAGAAGCCATGACACAGCCCCAAGATGCCGTGACACAGCCCCTTTAAGATGCCATGATGACACAGCCCCTTTAAGATGCCATGACACAGCCCCTTTAAGATGTCAACTAATATATGCAAAAATGGATTTCCAATGAAGCAAGATGAAACGGAAATGCATTTAGATTCCAGTAATGCATTCACTGATTCATACACCAGTTATATTGATTTTAACGTCATTTGAATTTCTTTTGTCCCCACGAGAGAAGTCGGCTTCCACCCCCTAAAGTGAGGCAGGAAGGCTTTTAATGGAAATTTTGAATTTTGGTAAGAATTATGCACAAATGTGGGCAGANTGTTAGTAACATGAGGACATGGAAGCTTCTCTAAACATAACGTTTTATTGAAAACCAAGTTATCAATATACAAAAGTTATATATCGGTTTTGAACAGATGATGGTTACTTCAACAATTTGCTCTAACAAATACTTTGGCGTGATTAGGATATCAAACCAATCAAGGACTGATCAACTAATTCCTTTTTACAATTTTTTTCTTTGATTTCAAACTGGAGAATTCAAATATTTGCAGAAAAATAACATTGAAAACTAAACGAATTGCAAACTCAAGAGTTAACATCAGATGAATCTTCAAATGCCAAAAACAAAAAGATTGACAAATTGCTAGAAAATCCTTGGAACAGTCCTTGAAAGGCAGATTGCAGAGCTTTCTTTGGGATTAATTAGGCTTGTGGTTAATTAGTTCCTGACTGGTCGAGCACACACGGGAAGAAAACCAGCCAGCAGCGTTTCAATCTTTAGTAGAGTTCTCTCCAACCGAAGTTTATGCAGCCTCTGTGCAAGATGGGAGCAAACGTGAGGATCAGCTTCCCAACACATGGATGAAATTCAGCCATGAATTCAATGATCTTAAGTCTCCTCTACATTTGTTCAGTACCAAATAGTGACCTGACAGTGATGTGAAGGTCAAGTTCAAACCTAAAATGGGTCAAGGTCACGAAATGAATCTTCAACAGATCAAGGTCAAGCACAGAACCAGGAAATACTCAGAATATGAATGCAGGAGTAATTTGCATAAATTCCGGTGGAAGAGAACTTTCAGGTGTTAGTCAGCTGCATTATGCTCGATTTTTATTGGGTGATTTGTCAGCGACGCGTTCGTATAGGAAAATATGTCACTCTACTAGAAAACCATAGAAAAATATCCGCACTGTGTCACATTGCATATTTGTTAAGAGACCGACGAGTAGTACATGCAGTTAAAAGGCACTTGGTTGGATTATATTATGTTTAGACTACGATTATTATGCAAGAAAAGTCAGAGGAAACGTCGGCAAATGTTACTACCAACTAAGAAAGAGATAAAACGTCAAATTTTTTCAACAATCCAGATTCTGGCGTCAATTTCTAAACACTTGCCGCAGATCAACTAGTAAACTAACTAAGCGTGGGTAATAATATGCCGTGTATATGGTTCTACGTAAAGGCTAGGTCAAAAGGAAAAAAAATATGTTTCATGTACAAAAAGTTTTACAGGTTCTCAATACACCATTTTGAGATGAGTTTGCAGGTTAGCAACCGTGAATTTTTCACCACCATTGGTGGGATTTTAAAGTGGAAGACTGGTATTCTAAATCCCATGATTCAGAAGACAGTAGCATTGCAAATCGTCAACGGTTGCGAATTTGTTTTGTTCGTACGAATAATTAAGTAGCAGCGGCTACGGAGTACAAAAAATTGTCATGAAAAAATACTGTAGTAACAGTTTTCTACATCTCCCAACACGGAAACTGCAAGTTAATAACATTATACATAATAACAGGCGGCCATACCAGATTTCGTGCGGAGGTAACCCTTTCTTTTCCACAACAAGAAAAACAGTTGAGGTCAAACTGAGATTATAAACCTCCGAGACAAAAAAACTCATGAAATATCTCTAAGTACTGGTACATTCTGATTACAAAGTCACCTACAAACAAAATTGAAGCACGTTACTAGTTATATAATACTTCAGTTAAGTCACGCACCTAGCAATGTACTCACTACGTGACCGTAAACTACGCAATATTATACTCACACGATGTGGAGCTAGCTACGCCGTGCTCCCGTGTAACGATAAGATGACTCTGGACCTCGGGCAAAATCAGCACCAATGAGGTTAGCAATCAGATGGGAACCTGACACTGGGAAGAAAATTTGTATGCGCCGAGTAAACCAGCATATTTTCCTAGCCAGAATTGAATCAGAAGATCTCGTGAGCAGGAAAACTACCCTATTATGCTTTTTTGAGTCGAGGCATGTCATGACCAAGATTCGTGTTTTCTGTTTGAGGCTGATTTCATTTTTAAGCAACTCTGAAATCACTCCGATTTTCCTCCACGGTCTTCAGTTTCAACTCAGTCTATATGATCCAGTGAAAAGAGAACCTGGTAATGAAGTCGGAGACAGTAACAGTAGACGTATCTTGAAGAAATCGCATCAACAGCATCACAATTAACTGGATACACTTCAAATTGACACACCGGTAAATTCCAAGACATTGACACCAAAAATACTGAGAGCTTCTGAAGACGATATGATTTAGATGGGACTTAATGTCAAAAGATGTGCGTCAGACCATTAATTTCATTCTACTGAATAACTTAAAGAATATGTCCCCAAAATAAACAGCAACTCAGTTCTTGGTTACTATTTGTGCACTCCAGCAAAAGGCGCTTGTCGCAAGTGATCATCATTGACCATCAGTTTGTTTAACTATTCTCATTGCTGTCCACTATTATCGTAAACCTACAGAGATGTTCATTTCGGCTAGTGTGTTTGTGTTGCAAGGTCATGAACCCTTTTCCTCCATCGCGACAAGTGCCTGCTTTTGCTGGAGTGGATCACATTTTGGAAACAATTTTCTGAGTCATCCTGTATAATGAAAGAGTCCCTTTGAAAAAAAGAGAGAAAAGCCCAACCAGAGAGGAGGGCCTAGTAATACGGATAGAGTAGTTAATCTCTCATTCTTCATATACTGTATTACTTCTGGAAAACAGCAGAGGTCAAGTCCCATTTTAATAAGCAGATTATAGTAGAACAGGATAAAATTCTGATACTAAGTGTACATTTGGGTACGACCAGTGTACACCTGTTGAGTATCTTACCCCCAAGGTCCAGAGTCCTCGATCACAGTTATACCTCCTCACCTAGGGCCTCTTGTCATCAACTTTGATAGTACCATTATACAGACACTACCTATCATTCATAGTCTGGTTTCATTCAATTAGCAACGTACCTCAGAATACCACGCTGACACATACTAATATTACCGTGGGCAGGTGCCGGTGGGCCAGCTTCCTTGAGAACATCCAATTACACGAAGAACCGCATACGTCTCATACACGGTACGTCTCATCCAAATATGCTTCACGGAACATGAGCACAGGGAACAGATGCCGCTCACAAATAATTTCGCCAAAATAGCATAATATAACAATATAAACATTCAAATGGTGTGACCAAAATAATTCATAGAATTCTTAGCAAAATAACTTAAATTTGGGGTCACAAAGTTTAGTAAGTACTTCTGACACAGAGATATCAGTCTTTATACACATTTTATTCCACTTGAATTCAGTGGGAACATGGTAAATTGAAGTAACAGCACACACTACTGTGCAATGTAATCAGTGGTACACAATACAGCTCTTACTTTAATGACCCATGCCCCCACTGATTCTTAGAGGATATACTGGCGAGACCATCGGAAGGAACCAATATTGCATGCAAGTTTTATTAACATTATAACCCAGATTTTGGCGGGATATGCAGATCAATTGCGTAAGTGACAGGGCAAACAGATGAGACTTGACTGATATGTTTCATAGTGTATTCAATCCAGATTCGTTGTCATGAAACCTTTTAGGATATTTCTATTGCACTGATGATGCGTGATACATGAAGTTATAACAAGAGTCACAACAAACGTTTTTCTTGAATAATTCGATTGGACAGAATTCAGAAATAAAACAGTGGGTGATATGTCAAATTTGAAGTCTCAATTCAATTGATATGTTCATTTCATATTGATCCTAGCTCGCATTTTCTTCTTAGCTCAAGACGCACAGACAAAAAATTGATGACAAACGGCCACGAAATAAACAACCATAGCCGCAATGGCAAATGAAATGGTTAACCCTACATTGGTTACGACCACATTAGCAAATGAAATGGTTAACCGTGGGTCTGTACTGGTTGTCACCACAATAGCAAATGAAATGGTTAACCATGGGTAAATAATGGTTATGACCAAATTAGCAAATGTAATGGTTAACCGTGGGTCTGTATAAATTGTCACCACAATAGCAAGTGAAATCGTTAACCGTAGTAAAATAATGGTTATGACCACAATAGCAAAAGAAATGGTTAACTGTGGTTTCTAACTTCTACTCCAACTGTTCATGAAATCTACAGTGTGTATCAAAAGAAAAGCGATGACCAAGACTTCTCATCCTTCTAAGAGGAACCTTCAAACTTCTACCACTAGGCGGCGCCGTGAGCAGCTGTAACTCTATTTTCACGTTTCACCGCTTTGAACTGCACTGCATCAAGGATGTCGTAACGCAACGTTGTTGCATTGCTGTTAACATTTTGATAGAACTGCTCGCACTGCCATCCTGTCGGGATAAAAAATAATGGCCTTAAAATGGCCAAAATAGGACACCGAGGGTTGTCATGAAACAAGATTTCTACAGTCGCTCGTAACACAAGAGTTCATGCCTTTGTTTTGATACACCCAGTACGTTCATTATGAATCGTTAACTAGTTCTTATCCAGATAATCCAATAAGCCTGCAGAATCTTCATATATCATACCGTAAAACACAAGGACTTGTCAATTCGTTGTTGATGTTCTAAAAATGTGTTTAAAAGAGGTTGATTTCATTCATAATGGCCTTCGCAATCGTAGAATAAATCACCATAGAAACCGTGATAGTAAGACGGGAGACACACAGACGATGCCCCGTCGAATTCTGATGACACCACGAGTCATCATCCTACGCGTGGACCGAGTATCTTGTTTCTCCCAGGGGCGATAATCGTCAAATTGATCATTCAGACATGAATGACCGACGCACTGACAACTGTCAGAGCCTGACTCGGCCAAACACGAGTCGGGTGAGTAATTTGAAAGACTGTAAATTGCACCATTACAGATTTTAAACCCAATATGATATAACGCTTGCAGCATCCTATCTAACTCAAGATTAGCTGATAGGCAAAACCTCTGCTTCTCTAGCACAGAATCCACAGCAGACTTGAGTTGCCAAACCTGCGTCTTGCCTCCGCACCAAACTAGACACATATCTAATTAAGATGTCATTCATTAAGATGACAACTCTACAATTATCAAGTTCAAAACGAGGTGAGCAAGTTATAAGAAATAATTACAAGCTCCTATGGTATGTAATAAATTGTGAAGATGACGTGGAGTAATTTCGAACATTAGATAAAATATTTGATCAAGTAGGTCCAATTTTCTGCCGCAGTTATTCATCTCATTCTTCAGTCACCCCTCCTATTCAGCTGAGAATTCTTCTTGAAAACACCAGATTCAATTAAATAAAACAGATTTTTCCAGTTTTAAAACACCCCACACGATTAATCCTTCAAGAACAGTAACTCACCCAAGCAGTATTAATTTATGAAAACAAATCCCGTCTAATCTTAAATCCCATCTCACGGGCACAAGACCTCACAAATATCGTATCGTAACTAAATCTATATATACACAAAAATACATTAAGTACAAAAGCACAAATTTCACAGTACCTTGCATACAACTTACTCGGCGGGGTTCAACATTATTTGGCATAATACTAAAGACATTTACTGCCCCAGATCCACAATTATTATCCACACAAAGACTGGTACGGCCGCACGACTACTAAATATGTCATGTATATAGGTAACAAATTCAGATCTTTTTTTTATAATTACAAAAACATAAAAAATATTGCATAACACCACGATGGGTGATCAGCAGTGACAGACTGAAGACCTTTTTCATCTACAGTTTGACGCTTCCTCGTTGAATCCCGATCACAATTAGCAATCCCAGAATGCATCTCGATCGGACAGCCACGTGCCCGCATTCGTTAGGGGGCGTATTATGCGATACATTAGTGCATGTACGGAGAAGGAGACACCGGCACTTAACTGTCCGTTCCTGGCTTCCCGGTTTTTGACGTCTGAAGTCCGTGTGGCATGTTATGTACCGGTACACAAGACTCATCCACTATCACCAGTTAGTTAAACCACGTACGCTCCATCCAGGTTCAGGTGTGGCGTGTCATGTGCAGTCCAAAAACGTATGCACCAAGGGAGGTGACTGGGGATTGTTAGTTGCCAGCTGGGTTACTAGTAAGTGAATGAAAGAAAAAATAAAAAGTACTGGTTAGTCAACTTGCCGATGAAAGATGCATTTACATAAAAGAGATATAGGACCGTATTTTAGGACATTCCTTAAAATTAAGGTCCACCTTAAATCTATGGTTCTCGATGCTTTTACAATAGACTTAAGGTCGACCTTAACGTTAAGGAATGTTCTAAAATACCACCCGTGGTCTATAGTTAAATCTAGAAGTGCTAGGGCCTGGGCAGAGGACTAGAACGGAAAACTTGAAATAGCAAGACCTCAACTCGGACAGATTTTGACTGTTTTTTTTCGGACGGCATTTTTGCACGCGGTGTTGCACGGCACACCCTGGGATGACATTTTGGATTATTCTTCATATTCTAACTGATCAAAATCGACAAAAGGCACCCAACACGGGCGTTTCTGATCAGCAGAAGGATGAAAAATAAACCCAAGTCTGAATGATCAAACACAGGTGTGTTAGTATACAACAAAGTGCGAAAGATCTTCAACATGATTGACACGATTCAGTCAAGATGCTGAAACAACTGTCGCTGCGGCCCCGCCACTTCCGGCATTAAAGTGATATTACGAATGTGGATAGATCGGACAAAATCTAGATTACGGACTTAATTAGCATAAAGATCTCAACGCCTAATGGAAGAGTACAACTACATAGGCAAAGTTTAACTGACTTTAGATAATTCCCAGTTACATGCAGAGGCTATTGTCAAGTTGGGCATGCAGATGACAAATACGTAAGTGAAGCCATGACTTTTGTGTGTGAATTTTGATTATTACGGCAATTATTCTAAAGCATATGATAACTGTTTATACACAAATTTGCACAGTTAGTAAAATTTCGTTAGTCAACCCGACTCAAGATTCTAAAACGGACAATTTGCTGTTAGTTTTTCCAAGGACGCTAACTCAGGTGAAGAGGCGACCGTGTTAATCGTCCAAGGACACAGCGGACACAAGTTCCTAACGGAGATAACGCATCACCATAACCAATTACAATAAAGAGGAGTTTTGTTAACTTAAAAAAAGAGATTTTTGGTTAAGGGTGCAAGTTTAGAACTGAAATTTGTGAAAATCTATTTGTGCTTAGCGAAATTTTGGTGCTACAGCTGACGATTTTCGGGTGCGTCGACCCACTTGCTGCCAAAATGGAAAGTCATGAACAGGCAATAAGAATAAATCAACTACAATTCCAGGTTTCAATACATATAATTGGAAGACATTTTATTGTCCGCAGTGCAAATTTGTATATGACATAATCACATATTTTTCATCTCGCCCTTGGATGCCATTGCAATATAAAGACATANCCAGGCCAGAGTCGGCACCATTTTGATAACTTTTAGTTATTTGATTACTGTCTTATAATATTACTTGATTAAGTCAAATTCAGCCCCCACACCATTCATTTTATCCAAAATCATTTGGTAATACAAATCATTTGTGACTTTGATTAAGTTGCTATTACGATTAAGTATATAAGCCTAATAACACGCTAACTCCCTACAAGTATGACAATCCTACACAATACACTCAGCTGTTTTTTTTTTGAAACAGAATACACATGAGCAAAACCAACCTGAAAATACAATTCATATTATCAATATAATGAGAGATACATGTAGCAGTGCAGAGGCAACTGGAATGTGTTCTCCATAGTCGTATTATTATAACTCCACGTCTTGTTATGTTTTAAAGCTGTCATCACATGGCACGGTATGTACCGCTCTCTCCAGAAACGGAATAGCACTCTGATATAAGCTCTTGAATGCAGTGTTCGCAACTCAAAATGCATAATAAGTAAACCTAAATGTCATGTATTGTAATACTGAGGGGCAAAAAACCCCGAGAAAGTCCATTCAGGCGTTTTAGAAATCCACAGTAAAGTCCAAACAAAGTGTAAATTTGTCAGCGATTCTGGCGATTATAGAATCCGATGGGGTAGCTATCCCATGATTCAACTGGAACCATTCTTTCCACTCGAAAGCGCCGGACTGGCAGACGGGAACAGGCGACCTCGTTGCAGATGTTGGGCCAACAAGATTCTTGCTGCATGACAATGTAGAGAAAGATACTTCATTGATATTTTGTTGAAATCTCCAGGATTACTACGGGAGTATTCAGAAGGGTTGAGTTATAGTCCTACGTGTACTATACGTTTGTGAGTAAAACAGTGTGTAGAAAATAGAATTAGACCTAAAGGTTGGATTAGTACACTCACATTCCAGTTTAGCCACTGCACTGCTATTATAATGTGATCAACCACGCTCTGAAGATGACTGCCTGCAGGCCCGTTCCTGTTACGCTTAGGCGAGGTCGAAAAGTGATGATCCCTGACGCTTTTATTTTGAAAGTAGCCAAGGGTAAATCCCACATGGGTGCAGCAGCTGATATGATACATTTTGGAAATACCTACAGCTCCCCAAGGCAACTCGACAAAATAAATGCAACCAAATATGCAACAAATGGATTTCATATTGTCGGAAAATTTGTGGGTGGGGTGGAAATCCAGCCAATGGGCCCACGCCTAAGATCACAGAAATGGACTCGGAAAACCAATGACCTCCAGAGCATGACATGATGTTATAAGATGTTAAACTAACCTGTGTTGTAATCTAAGGGAGGGCCACCCTTTGATAAGGATGTTCTCTTACTCCCAACGCTTTTCTAACCTTCGCAGCACCTATAAACAGGCAAAGATATTTAGCACAAAACCAAAATAAGTCATTATGAAGGGTACAGACAAGCAAAGGAGTGATTTGAAAAGCGAGCTGGTGTTATCGAAGAGTGAAGGGTAGGGTGGTTTGGCCAAATTCACCTCGTATGGAAAACCTGAGCACCATCGAAATTTTCATGAGTTCTGGGCAGAGACTTGGCGGGCCGATTTCACAAAGGGTGTTTAAGACTTAGACGTATAAAACTTCACTGAATGTATGCACTTCCGCCATGCATTTGACGAAGTTACATGCGTCTAAGTCTTATAAAACGCCCTTTTGAAATCGGTCCGACAAGTTCAAGAACATGACAGGCCAATCTTTCATATGGTCTTGTGCAATGGCATCGATTGGCACAACACATATACCCGAATTTGGGGGAAAATGACCAGGGTTGGGTGCTACATAAGCAGCTCCTCTGAGTTCTTCTAATGAAATTGTTCCTCCTATGCCAAAGATTTTAGTGAAAAACCTGCCCCGAGGGATGTAACTAAGGAAAGGGTAATTCTGTATAGGGATGGAAAACTGGGGAAGGGTTTCTCTGAGGAATGCTGTTATACTAATTCATCTGCAGAAGTTTGTCCTCAAGGAATGCCATCAAATCTCTGGTCCCGTGTTTCCTTATTAGTCGAGGCTTAGCTCAGGAAGATGAGGGTCAATTAGGGTTAGTGAGGGACAGAGAGGGGAGGAATTCTGAAGGAAAATGTGGACGAAATTAGCCGTCGTTAATGGCTAAAGCACCAGGAAATATCAATGCAAGTATATCTACGATGCGCATTTGAAGTCGGAATCATTTTCCTCAAATGATTGCCCTTTATATCATTATCGAGTAAATTAATCGCTGTTGCCTCTCGCAGAGTACAACACGAGGCAATTACGTCCAATTAGGATTCCAATTACAACAATTCCAATCCATTATCAATTGTTATACTAATTGGTTATTTTCTATGAGGAATACCATCAGTGTGATAATTTGGCAAATCACGCTATCAACATTTTACCACCAGTCTGGTTTTTCCGACGGCAAGTCTTTAGGAACTGGTTGTGTGGACTTTTTCAGCATTCATCACAGTATTCAACAACATTGATTTTCAATACTTATAGATCGACCACAATATAAACTTCAGGCAGGGGACTCGAAGAATCGCACTGACTGGGTGTGTGGGGGGCACAGGGAGGAGGGAGGAAGACCTAACAGGAAGGCACCCCACCTCTCCACTCCTGTAAGTAGTATCCAATTCCAAGGCGCAATATAAAACTTCAACAGAATATGTGGACTCGAAAAAACTTTTTACCTAAGGGCGCAGCATCTTTTCCAAGATTACAATATGACAAATTCATTTTCATGAATTCAGAACACTCCCGATAACACCAGCTGCTTTGACAGAGCAAGAAATATTGCAGCTCTTCAGAAAATTTTCTTTGATTATCACAATTGAAAGAGTTGCTTGAAATTGACAGAACTGAATGTCAGAAAATTCCGGTGAATCGATCCTTCAGGCAGAGTTTTGCCGCCCACTCAGTTTTTACTTCATTTGTGTAGAACAGGCTGAAATACCAGTGGGTAGTTCTGTTCACTTGTTGAACTGGTGATTCAGATTTCCATGCCAAATCGTAGCACACAACTGCAATATTTCTTGCTCTAGCTTCAATCAAAATGTTGTCCTATCCTGTAACATTAAGTCTCAAGGAATTGTGACCAAAGTTAATTTTCGTTATTACTCCTAGCTTGGAACTAAATTTTTTACTCCAAAATCAAAATGGCAATGCTGTTTTCCTGACAGGCTGGCATTTCAATAAACAACAGCAAGGTGAAGGTCATACATGACCTCAAGGTCAAAAGGTCAAAGCTGAATTGAGATGACCTTTCCAAGCTCAGGCCAAGGTCAGATAAGAGCAGTCTGTTCTAGAAACTGGCCGTGTTTCACTTGAAACATCACAGGTAACAAGGAGTAAATCTCTAGAATTCGTTTTTCCCATTATTCCTCGGCTGCGGTAGACTTGTTACACATTCCCTTCTTGACAATGAACAGAAGGTAATGATAAGTAGCCAACATATGCCAAGCTCATTCCACCTTGACTAGGCCAAGTACTGATGAGCAAGCCATGTACAGCACCAACAGGTAAACATGGGCAAAGTTGATTGAGAAAAACTCCACAGCGCCAGCCAGCCAGGAACAACATATCTTAGTGAGCTACAGTTAGAAAATCCGACATTATGAAAAAGCTCTTCGTTATACTCACTACACACTCATTTAAGTTCAAGAAGGTATTTACAAATTCTCTGGCATTTTAACAGTAATAATCAACAATATCATACACGCCCGAGCATATACGTGCCAGGGCTTGTGAATAAAATGAAAGACACTGGCCGCTTACTATTCAAATATTCTTTGCCTGCATAAGGTCCATTCTTGTATGAGTAATAGGCAGCTTCTTGGTTCCTCATTATTGCTTCCACTATAATTCATAAATTGCAAACTGAAGGTCTGTTTATACATAGCGTGACCACGAACGCAAACATGGCAAAAGCTCTGCCGTTCCCTCGCTGACCAAACCTTTTTCCACGTTCGAATTCATGGTCGCGCTTTGTAGAAACAGACCTTGAGTAGGACGAAATCCGGGGCCACGAAATTTGAAGTGGAACTGGCCTTGGACATATTTCATCGAAAGCTAACACTAAAATGCATAAAATACTTTCAACAACATGCGATTTCCTGGTTGCTATGCTTCATGGCGTATCGTCTCATTCTGTGACCTCCCCATTCCCAAAACATATGCTTCCTTCAATATATACATGTATATATCTATATAAACTGAACACCATACCAAAATAATACTGATTGTACAATTCATTGCAGAGATGAAATACTTATAATGTATTCATTTGATACATTATATCACAAATTTAAATACTTAGGGCATGGTCCGCATCAAGCGGTCTGTATGCCCGTCATGGATAGTCTCGCCTTTTTTCAGCAGTTATGAAGTTTCAGCAGTAGCCACGCCATAGTGCCTCATGGTGTGGGCATTCGGGACGTGACAATGTATGAAAAATGGTCTACCTGCTGCAGTTTGGTCAACGGCAGCTCCGTGAAAGTCATACAAGGCCGCTGCGGGCGCCGCCGCTGTTAAAGCGTGTGCATATTGGTGGTACTCTGGTGTGTACGGGTAGATCATGGCTGCCTCCGTCGGTGACATCACAGCCGCTGGCGACACGGTGGGGTTCAGAAGACTGGCACCCGTCGTGGGGACGGCCGTTGGAAGACGATTCGGGGGTTGAGCAAGGAATACGGGAGCACCAGCAGGTGTTGGCGGAGATCGCATCTGAGGGACGGCAAGTGCTTGGGGGAAAACACGTGGGGTTTCAGCTGTAGAAAGAGAGATTGATAAAGAAAAACATTAAGTAAATCATAACAGACTTTGCAAAATCAGCAATACAGTGGAGGATTTTCTATTCAAAGAAATTTCAGTTTGGAAGACGAACGTAGAGAATTATGATAGGAAAGATAATCAAGTCACGGAGTACAGATATTACGAGATGATTTTAATCATCGTCATAGCCTCCAAGAGAGGGATATCATTCCATCGGAATAGAAATGTTCCAGTTCAAGGATATATAGAATAAGATTTCAGGAAAAGGTATGTTGTATTCAATTCCTTTTTACACAACTCCACAGCAAAAATGTCAAACTTTTGTACAATTTTGTAAAATTGTGCATCTAATTTATCAACCCCGTCCCCAAGTATGTACAGAATACTGCACTTTGCACATGTACGACATATTACCATTGGCCTCCTCTTGTGTCCACCAGGAGGCGCTGTCAACCACTTCGTTGTTTTCCACTGCGTTCGTTACCGAGTTGGGATTTAGAAAGCTCTAATATCCCTGGTTATGATTCGGTTAAAATGGTTTTCAGTACAGTTATAGCATCATGCATTTTGTATTATTCCACCAAGTGCTAGGACATTGTTTAATTGCCACAGTGGTTAATAACCGATTGTAAAATGAGCATTTAGCAAAATGTCTGATTAGAAATTACAACATTTATTAGATATTCAGCAATACCATGCACATGCAAAAAACAAAATCACACTAAAACGGACTACAGAAAATAAAGCTTGTATACTGTATGAGATGGAAGTGATGAAATGTTGGAAAGTGTGTGAAGGATGGTATGTTCATGCTGAGTGTAGGTGTGTATAAAAGGTTCTTCAGGCACTTGAGAAAAATTTCTTCGTTTCATCACTGAATTTAAGAGAAGAGACCACCGAGCACCGTTCTGATACATAGAACGTAAGAATAGGAACCGCATCCACCAGACTCCAGGCCTCACTCAACAGTTAAAAGTAATTGAATGGGCCGTGTTAAAATGGTTGATTGAATCAACGTCACAGGTAGGTGCAAAACGTCCCTCACGCTAATGAACCTTAAAATGTCCATAAAAACCCATTTAGTCTGATTTTACCACAAATGAAATCAATGGTACAGGATCAAAGCGCTCCCACTTGCCCAAAGATCCACGACCGTTTTCACATGGCGAGTATAACTAACGTCAAAGTGATTTTCCCTCAATTTTCTCTCACCCATATCAAAGGCATTGCCCCGGGTCGTGGTGACATATCGTAAATGAGTGTCGCGGGCAAAGATCTTTATCACATCATGCCATCTACAGACATCACTTAAGTAGCTACCCTGACATGTAATTAAGGAATCTGGACGGCGACACATGTTCTGACATTTTGGGCCGTTTCTCCACACAGCTTTCTAGCAAAATTTCTGTTTTGCTACGTACAGGACATAAGAAGGTGACGTCGTACGCACGCACAGTTACAAAACCAAGAACTTTCTCGTCATGTCTAAAGAACCTTTATGAGTAATCATTCTAAAAGAAATTTACTGTCAAGTACCAGTATCAGCCCATTTTATGGAAGTAAAATGTTCAATTACTTGCATCACGGCTACTTGCACAACTCGTACAAGTGCTAACACGCCGTGGCAGTAAAGCTCAAACTGGTCGGCAATTTCCTTCATTAACTTTACCAATGATAAGTGTTCTGTCTGAATACGTTGCTGGCATACCATAAGTACAAAATTTATTGCATTACTCGAGAAAAGAGCCCAGTGAAGTGGACGATATGACAGAATTCCAGTAATTAAAAATTTCTCCCCGTGTCTAATGAATATACCCATAATATCTGTGTGTATATAAACGAGCCAAGTTTGCTAAGACACTTAAAATTTTGTGTTGATAAACGTACTGCATTAAGAAAGCAGATTTCAGGCTAATAAATTCTTATATTTTCTTCATAAAAATATCTTGGTGTTTTTCAAAAGCATGATTAATATTCGTTAATAGGGTGAGCTTGTGGAGTCAATAAAACAAGTACCGTAGACCTTTACCAAAATTTGCACAGAATTTGAAGCAGAGGTCCCAAGTTATGATCTGAAGCATGAATCTGAGAATCATTTTCATAAGCATAGAATAGTAAAGTAACGTGACACAGCAATGTGTCACAATAGTGGTTATGTGACACAGCTGCAACGTGTTACAGTAGTACAGATTTGTGACACAGCAACGTGTCACGAAAGATTAAGGAGAAATCAAGATGAACAGCTTCTGAGTACTGAAGCAGCGCCTCAGAAAATTCAGATGATGGCACGTTTCACGTGCGAATAGACAAGGAAAGATAGAGTGATAAAAATATGATGAATGAACGCCAGTGATTCACATGGTTTGAATCAACGAGTGAACAAGATGTACATGTACAAGTGCATATGGTGAAGATTACAAACCATGTTAGACGTGCATCGTATCAGATGGGTTATCTGTGCATCTTATTGGTAAACCTACTCTCAGTCCCAGCGGTATACAAGATGTTTCAAATACCATCCAACGTTTGGACATGTGTGGTAAATCCAAGCGCTGACGGACCAATTCATTTTATTCTTGTGTTATGTTTAATTCAAATGTATTATCATGTGCTATTTGTTACGGTCATTGCTATTGGTTACAATGTTAAACTCCATCTGATTGGGCAGGATGCAGAATGCTCACCAACCTCTGTGTAGGTAGGTGGATGGAACCTAGATACCGTCTGACAGCTGCTACACATCAACATCGGGAATTAGTTTTCACAAGATAATGAACAGATTGCAAGATCTCTTGTCATAAACCAATGGTACCAGGAGCAGGAACATCAGGCCACACTTGGCTAACCACTGTTGATATCATAAGATTTACCCACGCCCATGGGGTAACAATATATATCAACTGTGGTTACCAGAAGCTGTTGATATCAACAGTGGTTATAATTGAGAACCTGTTGATATCAACCACGGTTACCATTGACAACCAGCTGATATCAACAGTGGTTACCATTGAGAACCTGCAGATATCAACCACGGTTACCAATGACAACCAGCTAATATCAACAGTGGTTACCATTGAGAACCTGCTGATATCAACCATGGTTACCAACAATGAGAACCAGTTGATATCAACAGTGGTTACCAATGTAAACCAGTTGATGTCAACTGTGGATAATGGTCCTGACTAATATGAACATGGGAGCAGCATCATACAGAGTCCTAAGTAGAGGATGAAAACCCAGTCGTCACTTCTCAACTGCATTAAGCTCAAGAGGTATCAATGGTTGCATTCAAGGGGGCAACTAAGTGCTGTATCATCTTCCTATTCCATGAATCTCTGGTCGCTGGACCTTGAAAATCACAATGACTTCCGAAGTCAACCATCGATTAATGCGTCTTAGCCAGCATCATTTGCGCAGTAGCTAAAGGGGAACTACAAGCAAACCAACAATTGAACAGACCAGGAGACAAGACCAGAAACCGAGTCACATATTGATTCCTCGTTATTGAATGGTGATCCCGCGATGCCATCATCCTAAAGACCTCAGAGATTCCATTCACTGTCTGCCTCCAAGTACCTCCACAATCCGATAGCTTCAACAACGCCTCAGGTCTTCGTCGATTACGACCTCCGTGTCCTGCAACCAAATCGGCTTTCCACGTCCTGCTGGACAACATACGAGTGATGAATGCCCGTCAAACTAATGGAGAGTCGTCAAAAGCTCTTCAAAGGTTGTCTCATAAATGGTGAGGTCAATGGAACAAGGAAGTCAAAGATTCCCTATTATCCTATCAGAGCTGCAGCGGGGATCAATAAACTCCAATACAGATGTCATCTAGCATCTCCAACTGGAACCCGCACTTGAGAAATTGACTGATCAGCAGAGAAGACTTCATTTGCTTACACAAGTCGTCCGATGAACATCTTTGTGTTCCGGCAGGCTGGAAACCCTTGGTATATCTAATCATCAATATTTTCGCTATAAATTCAAAGTCTTCTATTCCTGCCACTGACAGGCGCCTGGCATGTGCGGCTTTCTCATCAGATATGGTGTCAGTGTAAATCTTGTAGCTGACTGTAAATTTAACGCCAGCATGACAAAATGCATCAGTTGTTTGGTGTCGGATGAGATGTTAACGGCCACAGTCGCGCTCCATCAGAGATCTAATGGAAGATTGCCACCTCAGACATCATCAGGGGCAAACAACTCAGATTCCTTAATCAACTGATAGACGTATCGGGTCATCAATTTTTTCTTCAGAATGATGTGAAATTTTGAATCGGTTGAGGCAACGTATCGTCTGATTCTTCAGCCGAGGTGGTACTTGGGATGCGGAGGCAACACAAACACATTCAGCTCCACTGATTTGACAATGAATGTGGGTGGTCAAAATCCATCGAACGGAAAATTTCTGTAAGATCCAACTGCAAGACCACCAGACCATCCACCAGATCAAGTTGTTCGTCCGCGAATGGAAAATCACAACCCACCAGGGTCATCAATTGCGAAGTGCTTCTTGAACCAATGCAACCAAGCCCATCACGATCACGTACTAAAAAGTAAGCTACCAGCAGTGCAGTCGATAAAAGAGTCAAACTCTAGACTGTGTTCATGTGTCAACCAGAATCCCTTTTTGGCTTATTATGTGTTACAAATCCGTTTTTTTTACAAAATTCATCATTTTATCATTACTGACAGATTTGAAAAGGTTCTTACATAGAGGGCTGTTTCCGTGGATATGTGATCCCATGACTTGTGATGCGAAGTGATCTTCAGTTTTGGCCTTTTGCGACATCATATCTGGTAACAGGTGAAAGGGTAGCATGCCGCCCATGTCTACAGCCGAACAAAACAAGGGGCAAAATAATCAGTTCTATTTCTAAACACCTCAAACTCAACACAACACAACGGCACATGAACTGATCTATAACTTAACTATACCTAAACAAACACACCAACCGTAAAGAAATCGCAAACTAAATTGAACTAAATTGAGCAAAGAAATTTCATAAAATGTTTGTGCGACACTAAGATACAGGGTGACTATAAGCAGATCTTGAAATTTTGGGGAAAGAGCAATCCATAGAGGGGTGACAAAGGTATGGGAAGCAGCATGCCAAAAAGAGAACGCTGTGATAAATGTAGGGGTGCCAAGTCTCGAAACGTAGTATACAGTGAAAACAAAGCATCAAGCTCAAGATGTATGGATGCCACAAAGCATGCATAGAAAAGCCACGATGCCGACAACAGAATCACCAACACGTCCGACAAGAGAAACGCTTGCGGCGTGGACTTACGAGACTGGGTCACAGCTACTTGTTGAGAAGAGGGCGATGGTTTGCTAGTATCTCGATAAGTTCCATTCAAAATTGCCAATTCCATGAGCTGACGTTTTTTCAACTCATCCTGCCCCTCCGGCTGAAATTGCAGATTAGATAAGTTAGTACCCGGTCTTGGTTAGGCAACTTACGCAGTGGAACACCTGTAGCTGATGATGTCACCGTTGTACATGCAGCGGGGAGTTTATTTGCCGCACGTAACGTACCATTGTTGATGGCGAGTTCCATCAATTGCATCTTCTTCCACGGGTCTTCACCGTCGGGCTACAAAAACAATGCGGGTACATGGTAACATGCAGGAAAACTACCGAACAAAAAAATTACTACAAGCGTCTAGTCTACCAGCCCACCACCAGGTGTCCACTTTTTTGTACCTCCTGTCCGATACATTCAACCACTGTCAAACGGCTTCATAGCTGAAGCTGTCTGGCTCATTTATAAAGGGGATAAGCATCAAGCAACAAATATGTGATTCAAATGACAATCCTTCACCAAAACCTAGTGGTTATCTGAACCATACTTCTTTACGGGTTCAAGCCCATATCTACAGTTTCAAGCCCATATCTACTAGGTTGTGGTGAAGGTTAAGTCATTCCAAAATGATTCAAGAAAATATCAACAGTGGTGGACAGATTCCCCAATTTTACTTTTCATTCAAAAAGTCAACAACCTCCCAACGAGGTAGTGAAATGACAAATTGGGCTCCTATTTCTAAGACAACAACCAGATTCAAATGACTGGGTCTTCCAACTTTCCCCCTTCACTTTCTCCAACTTTGAGCCCTGCCAAAGATATAAACCAAGTGAACCCTGACCATAAGTCAAACCCCCGTAACACGTTTCACTAGTTCAATAGTGAGACACTGTCTGCAGAACTTTTCATCTGTTTTTTTCAAACTCTGAACGAAGATTCTAATGAGCTTCATTAAAACTGACGATGGAGGACAAAATCGATCTTAGTGAAATTACTTGATGATCGGAACTTGCATACAGTCAGGGTTCACACTATATAAAACATCTTTTTACTTGACATGAACTATCTTTTCAAACATAGTATAAAGGATCAATCCAGTATCTTTACTTTGTGAGTGGTTAGTCACATTTTTAGTCATCCGAGGTATAACATTCTGTGGAGACTATACACGAGGAAGGTTATAATTCTCAAGGGCTTTCCTCTGTCTGGAGCCTCTTTACACAATTATTTGTTGCTACATTTATGGCAGGATTGAATATGAAATATTACGAACTTGACAGTCTCGACTATGAGCTATTGGAGATATACAGAAATGACACAAGGAAACAGATTGACACTCAATGAGATGTGGCAGAAAATCAACAAAAGCGAGCAAGAGTCTTGACAGTCTTCCCGCTACAGCACATCAGAAATGACATTACGGAAAATAGCCCGTGTAAACTCATAGGATGCCCAGCCAAACCATAGGGGACATTTTTCAACTTGGAGGAATTCTGAGTGGGGCAATTCAACAACTGCGGCTACACTATGAGAATCTTAGACAACTGTGTGAAGTCTCGTCCTACTTGCCTAGATCGGTGGTGAGTGCATATTGACATAGAAAATAGCTCTTACACTCTACAGATAGACTGGTCGAGGGCTTCTTGAGCCGCTGACATGAGCAGGTTACCGGCAAGCAAATATATTAGACATATGTAGGGAACATGTACTGTACATTACAACTGAGGACATGGCAACCTCGCGTGCATGAGAAGTATATTTTTCATATCAAAACAGCACACCACAGATACATTTTAATTTTGAATATGGCCCTCGTTTCCAACAAAATGCTTGAGGGTGGGGTAATGGTGTTCCAATAGGATTATGGCTACAGGCCATTGATAATTGAATTACTATCAAATTTCAAGTAAATTCTTATACGTTTAAAGAGATAACGATGGGGAAAATCACTTGAGAAGAAAAAGCAAATTTGATTTCTAGTTTGGTTTCGGGGGACGTGGTTTTTGCTGCCGTTTAAAAGATTTGATAGAGAAGAGGGAGTCTGTGGACTCCGTAACCTCACTCAGGTGTGCGGGCTCGGCAAAAAGCCGATGGCATCTTCCATGTATTCATATGCTGGAAATTCCTTGTAGTACCGAATGGCTGAAGAAGGGAGCTAGAGCTATCAAAAGTTTTGTCTTTCAGAAATTCAGGGAGAATTTCTGTGTGAGTAATACTTGACTAAGGGAATCACCCCCCCCCCCCCCATGAGGGATTGGATTGGGTTCTTCTCCTTAGGATCTTGATCCAGAATTATTACATGTTTTTTCTGGACTAAAGAATTTCCTTGCATTCTCTTGGGAAATGGAGGAACTCCCATGTTTACCAATAATGCTTTGTTCCAACAAAATTTTAAACCCCACATTTCAAGTTGGATAAGCCCAAGTCAGCACTCATCAACCTCTGAATGCCCTCAAAATATTATTTCTTTGGTTCAAAGGGAATGGGCAGCTATGTCCAGATAAGGCCCTCATGCAGAGGCCTGCCAGGACATGTTTTTTTTATGCCATGGAAACTTCCCTCCATAACAAGCTTAACGACCAATCCTCTAAAGCTAATATCTGGTTATTACCTAGCTTTGTACCTCCATAAATCAAACCAAACCCCACACATTTTTTATAACAGCTTTAGAAGTTTTACCAATTCAATCAATTCTAATCAGATGGGGATTTTTTTAATACCTCAGCAACAAATGGTTGGCTAGATTTACTGGGAAGAGAAAAATAACTCCTGGATTAGAGTTAGAGAACTTAGGATAATCTTTGATGGAATTAAGACACAATAGAGTTGGGCAACTGGTAACAAGTTTACCAAGTCCAAGGACTTCACCCAACAACAGCCATGTGCTGCCACCTATGAAATCCATGACTCAATAAAACACAGTGCAAATTCAAATTCTCAACCTAACTCATTCCTATCAAAGGACTCCTTGCTTGAGTAAGATACCACCAAGACAGTGCAAAACATGCAAAGCTGCCAGTTCCATATCAAATGTTATGCAATCACAAAGAGCCACCTTTAGAAAAAGTTGAACCTCCTTGCCAAATTTAGACTTTTTACAAATTTTTCAACAACAGAAGAATGAAAAAGATTCTCAATTTAAAATGGTTCTTGGAAAGAGCTGAGAATAGAACCGTGCATGAACCAACAAGTGCTGCAGAAGGCGATATACGAATGAAAATTTCAGCTGGCGATGTGGTTTCAGTGGCAAGAGGGTGAACGCATTGATTTTCTCCAGCTTCGGGGATCCTATCGGAATAGAAGCAGACGTCAAACTTGGTCAGCTAATCCCATCAAAGCAATTTCTCATTTCTAAATTCACTTCAAAATATTGCCCGACATCATGCTGCTCTGAGCAGATAAAGGGTCGCGATCTTGTATTCACGGTGTAGTCAAATAAATGACCCCGGAATCCAATAATCCGTGAATCTGGAGACAAATTCAAGTGGTATTGACTCAAATGCCACAAAGACAATAAGCTTCTGTCTCGTTCATACAAAATGATTCAAATATGTTTGGATGATTTCACCTAGTACTTTAATCTCTAAGCTACATGTATAGTCCATGTTTTCAAGATCGGACTTCAAGAAACGATAAGAAATTTAAAGGAGTAGACAAAACTATCAGATGTCATTCAGTTCAGCTGAAATCTACAGCAATCTAGACACTCCTTTGGCCCTTTCAGTCCCCAATTTTTCAAGGTTACATAGTTCTGTAAAAGGATCAAATGAGCTTTTAAAGGGACCTCATAGGCAGCTAGCTATAAGGCTCATATCAGTGCGGTTACTTCATCACAGGTGGCGCCAGCAACTGACAAAACATACAGATTTGGCTAAATGTTGATGTTTAGTGTATTTTACTTGCAATACGTGTCAGAGTTTTAGACTTTCATACCAACCAATCGGTGTAATGAGTACATGAAAATGCCTATGAGGAGGCTGCCTGTAGGGCTCCTTTAATGGAGAAAAGTCATCAGTTGTTTATTGCCATTTTCTGGATGATGTTGATTGTTTCATAATCATCCTCCCATAGCCTTCTATTGGATTGGAGGATGTCCCCAGTGCACCTTGTCCAGACTTGAAATACATACAGTACACGTACAGCGATGACCTTCTACTTTGTTCACAGCTAATGATAACGGCCATCAGAACTAAAGGAACCCAATCAATGAGATCCGTTACCAATTCCCCAGAGCGACTGGACTGACCAGCCTCAATGCTGTCCAGACCTGGGTTGGTAAGACCGCTGGTTTGTCCATTCCATGGCAACACACCAGGACAAGGCAATCCAATTGTAATGGTGAGGGGAACAGGTGGCTTTCCACCCCCACAGTGGCTGGTCAGTTTAATATGTTCCAACCTAAGGTGACCAAAGAACTCTTAAGTCATGACGTGCATTATGATCACTGGCATAGAATCTTGTTATGGTCAGACAGACAGTAGGCATGTCATATCCCATCTCAACAATGTTTAGGATCATGCACATGTATGCATACAAAATGTAGGTAGCTCTCGACTCTTGTTTATGTGGTATATGGTATCTAATGGTCATACATTTTGTCAATAAGTTACAAGCACAAGTAGGAACGCAATATTGCAAATTCCATGGCTAAAGCTATTACAGTGAAAAAACTAACAGCAAATCCCTAGTAAAAATACTATTTAAAGAATGTCAAGATCTGAACAAGTTATGAAACATTGGGGCAAAATAGCTCAAGGACTTGGACATGTGTATGATACAAAGATAATTCTTGTGTGTCCTTGCTGGGTATCCACTTCAAATTAGGGTCAAAACCAGGGTCAAGTGAGTAAGCAA
>NMRB01000294.1:244320-265462 GCA_002633025.1 Notospermus geniculatus
CGGGGGGGGGGGGCACATTTGGGCCATTTTGACCCTAAAGACAACCAATGTTAGTTTTGTAGTGTTTTTCAAAATGTTTACTGTGCACACACAATCTTTCAGAATTTTTCTAATTAGAGATTATTCACCCTTACTGATAATTGGATGTACATGTATTTAATTGGCAATCAACTGTATGCCGTATACATGAGAAAATTTTGCATTCTGAAGGACATAAATTGGTAGGTGGTTATTTGACATATTTATGATTCATTTTGGCCAACTGGAAAAGAAAATGGTGTAACATAAGTGTTTACAAAAGGTATTTTAAGATTACTTGAAAGGAGCACCACAACTTCAGAAGGTCTCTAAATACTTTATACAGGACTGAACAAGTCTAAAGGCATCATGCATAGGCCTAAGTGGCTAAGCATAGTGCAATACCTGTAATGGGGACAATGAGCAAAGAAGTTCTATTCAAATAATCAAGCCAAATGGAAAACCCAACACAGCGGGAGACAACTAAATGCTCTTACATGATTAATTCTTGCTTTTTCATACTTTTTTAGACAATACACGCAATAAGATTTAGGAAGACTCGAAATGCCAATGTGGCAGAGCGAAATAAGTCTGGTCTTTAATAACTTGTGGAGTCAAAAAGCCCGACATGCCCAAGGCAAAATGATGAACAACGCCTATGTTGGAAAGGAGGCTAGGCAAAGCCTATATTTTGTATATCTGCCCTTCATTTTTCAACATTTTGATTCAGAATTGAACTACCACTGACCCAAGACACGAATTTTCAAAGAGACAACCAAGCTAATGGCCAATGCCTTCATAAATCATGCAAAAAACTATCGCCCATGCTAGCAGGCATTATTGCTCAAACAATTGCTTTTACAACATTTTGAGGAATGTGTTCTGTCCTCTAGAAATAAGTTGGAGCTTGCCGCCTTCTTCCACCTGATTCTGATAAGCATGTGCTGGCAAAGGTAACATCAATTTTGAACTTGGTTGACAACACAGCAACCAAAGGGTAAAATAATCCATCACTTCATTCCATGGGGACCCCTTTGTGGCTAATTTATCATCACAGGTTGCCGCACAGTACAACACCTATTGCGACTGAGTTGCAGCGATAAGGCCACTCGATTGTGAGATATGTAGCACAAGCAATCAATCTATTGACTGGTGATTTTCTCCGCCAGTAACCTGACCATGTAACCACACAATATGAGGTTCAGAAGAGAAGTCAATATGATCGCAGAAGCAATTACTGGAAGAAAGGAGGGTATTGTGGTCGTGTTGAATAAGACATCAAGATAGCCTACAGCATCATTTAGAAACAGGACAAGCCGCTAGGTTCATGTAATCTCCGTATATCAAGCTTAATAGCGGCACAAAGTTCATTAGTTGAGGATGTTTCGTCCTCGTCCTTAGACTGCTGCCAAAGTGGTGTAGTGTTGACGTCATTTCCTATCACCATTGAGGTTGCGGTTCAATTCCCATCCCAGCAAACACTCCTCTAAGGTCAAATGCAACATCAAGGGCCATATGCACGGGTCGGACTTTAGCCTAAAGTATACCTTAAGTTAGAATTTCTCTTTGCTTCTTCAACCATTGAGAAAAGTTAGACTTTAATGAAGATGTGGCTGAAGTCCGACCCATGCATACGGCCCTAACCCTACATCTCTGAAGTCAAAGGTTTGGTTCCCACTTAGGTCTACCTTTGTGGTTTGTGGATTTCACAACAGATATGAACATTTCCATCTCCTAAAACACGACAGTCTTTTCCTACCAGGACCTCCCGCATATACCTGCCTTTGTGCAGCAAAATGGCAGTAAACCATACCAACGTCAGCATTATCCCCAGTTATTATTCCGCAATAGAATAGTCAGCATATTGTATGTAACCTTTTTAGAATTTTTGACAAGAACCGACAAGGTGTGGGAAAAAACTAATGCGTCACAGAACAAGTGCAGATGAGTCGTGGATTTTCTCAGCAGACACGATGTCTTCTTGATGCTGGGGTCAACATGCCCATGCACCATCAAGTTTGAGCTCTTCAAACTGACAATGCTGTTGTGTTGGGAATTTGAGCTACATTTTTATTGAGGGAGTTCATTTTTTGTATGATAAGATTCATTGACGATCTCAAGAGCTGTTTGACACTTGCTGAGATTTCGACAGCGATTTCAACTTTTTTTCATTTTATGGAATTTCGTATCCCAATACTGGTTGTAGAAGAAAGAAATCAAATCAAAAGTCCAACCATCCGACAGACTGGCTGCTCATTTCCCAAAAGACTGCGTCATCTGACAGAAAATATTGTCGCCAAATGAATTGCCTCCAAAAATACCCAGAAGAGATTCCGATGGCAGATTGCTCGAACATAGATCACAACTTGTATCTTTCTGTTATGGTTAACTGGTCAAGCAACAATATCCACAACCCAGAGGGGGAAATAAAATCATCCCGATAACTGAGCATACACAAGGACGAGATTAGGAAATTCGAAACATAACCATCAAATTTGTACGGATTCCCCCGTGATCAAGTTTCAAAAGCGATTGTTCTGGTTTTCGGATAGATCATCGGGCACAGAATACGGCATGACCGTTCATAATCTCCCATAGATCATTAATCACACTGTGATATCGATATATACACTTTATTTTCCCCTTAGGTTGACAGTTCCCACTACTTATCGCATGTTTTATGTATTTGAGTGTGCGGCATGTTAGGGTACCGATGTGTTAGGGTACTCCGATGATGTCCCGACCATGCTAGAATCGTTTCACTTCGAAACAATTCCACACCAACCACGCCAAAATGACAGGACGTGGGCCTCCCAAAGAAGGGACCCGGCCCTACAGAAGGGGATACACAGCAATAGATCTAGGAGAAGGTATGCAGAAGACTGGCATATTTTATTCTATGCTTTGGAAGGGTTAACTTGAGGACAGTTTATAATACACCAGTTTAACATGCATACACCAATAACAACTCAACCAACAAAAGAAGATCGTAATTCAAACTCAAACACATTGAAAATGTCATCTAAACCATGACAAGCAATGAAATATGTGGGTAAATGGCAGTAACTTCCCATTCATTGCATCAAAACTACAGAAAAATCGCATATTTTCTGCTACAAGTCGCTGTCAGGGTTAGGCTTTGGGAAGTGAAGGATGACATGACTTTTTGTGTAAGCTGTTTTGTAATGGTAATAAGATTTGAATGTTTTGAAACAACTCAGCCAAGTGTATCATTAATTGTTAACGTGTCAATACCTTGGGCTAGACATTGTTGGAAGGAAAACATGTCCTAGCCTGTGAAGTACGACTTAAGTATACTTCTGGCTGTAAAGAATGATTGGGTCATTTATAATAGGCAAAGAATTCCATACAAAATGATCAGGACCTATGTAGGCCTATATAGAATTCACATGAAAGACTTCTGTGCAATGGGAGTGTACATAAGTCCAGTGGAAATATTCCAATGACAAAATGTGAGGTGGTCTAGGAAAACCCGTTGGATGTCGCTGAATGATCAACAAGGGCTGTCAGATTGCCTGTGTATTTTGATCTGCTACTGTTTACCTGTTATGAAGTACAATATTTCAGCTGGTTGAAATGTGCAGTTTTACCAAGGCCATTAAGATTTTCTTCAAATGCGACATCAGACGGGGTTTCCTAGACTGTACTCACAATCCTGGGCCCAGTTACAAGATTTGACTTTCCTGAAAAATTTTCGACTTTTTCAGCAATCACTACACACTGCATGGATCATTCACAGAACACAACCACCAGAACCTTCGCCACAAGTCACCATTTCCCAGAGGAGACACCAAAATACCATCAGAAAATTTCATCAGTATATGGCGACTCCACAATAAAATACCCCATGGAAAGAAGATAGCAATTTCATCACAATGAAAAAACTGACAATGCACTTGTCATCCTCACACTCTTTCGATAAATGGAGGTGGATACCGCAATATGCCATCACGGGTAGAGAAAATGACAAATTTCCTAAAACAAATTTGTGACACCTGCTGCTTCAGTTATCGATCAAGATTAATGACGAGGGGTATTCTGAAAGTGTCATTACGAATGCTGATGCTGAGGTAGTGGAATATTCCGTGACAGTGACACGACCAGCTGCTACAGATGGAATGCCATCATCATCTCATTCTTGCAGCAAGAAGAAGTAACGCCGGGAGCACTAGAGTTTGCATCAAGTGCTTCTTGAACATACATGTACATTTCATAATGAAATGAACACACGCAAATCCTGCATATATGGAGGACTTGGTAGAAAGAAGCTGTGATTGTGGCACTACAACCATCTGCTGCAGAAATGTGTGGAATTGCATCATCATCTCCTCGTCAACATCAGCAAGGAGGAACGCTGCGAGCAGCGGGCAGCGGAGTTTGCTTCAAGTGTGCGTCTTGAAACGTACATGTATATTTCATCGAGCGAACTGACATGTACATGTATGCAGGATTTGGTAAAAAGACGTTTCAGATTTCAATCGCAGTGAGAAAATTTTCAAAGTATTTTTCGCTTTTCCAAGAATACAGAATGAATGTTGATGAAATGCCAACCAGCAGATGCAACCTCACAAACGCAAACATGCTTCTTTCTTCAGAAGGTTAACCTTCATTTGAAGCAGATCAATGCCGCACCTTCACACCTTTACCAAATCGAAATGGTTAAAACTGAAAACATGGTCATTCATTATCACAGTAGGTGGAATGGTGGAAAAAAACTTTCCTTACAGGTTGTAGCTCAGCGAGCAGAAAAACAGAGGCAAGGGTGAAACCATATATCATAGCTTCCTGAGGCCGCATGGAACCTTACACCACAGGTAATAGTGTTCAGGCAGCACACAGAATAAGTAAAGCAATGTCGAACCAAAACCTGTGGTTCAGGTCATTATGAAGCCATCAATTGAAGAATTTCAAGAAAATTAAACATAATGTGATTCTAATTGTTGTTGAGTACGAAAAGGAAGAATTTTCTTTCCAGGCACCACTTGTTGTGAACCTTGATGAATGCGGATGTCACCTTACTTCATAACCATGTCTGTCATGGCCACCCCTTGACAATCAGGCAAATTCATCTATTTTTCATGACATTTTTACAAAAGCTTGTTTTTCCAGCACATGCTAATATTTCATTTCAACAGTATCTGAATTTGCACAGTCCACAGCCACAAGTCAATTCCACCCTGTAGACCAACAAACACCAGGTGCACCCCTATACAACCAATCTCCAGTTACAACCATGTACCTCCGAGTATTTGTTCCATATTATATTGCAGGAAGGAGCTTTTTCTCGCCTGTAAAGCAATGTTGTTGAAAACGGAAAGCATTTGTTTTTCTGGCTTGCCTACATCATAGCAGAACACGTTTTATGTCATCAAATGTTCATGAGTTCTCAACTCGTAGTGAATCAATGCCATAAAATATCTCCATCAAATACCATGAAATAGTAGCAGCAAGGAAATCTTTCATAATTTAGTGAGAATTTTGTGCTAAAAGCCGCACTAACTGCACCAACACGTCGGGTTCAATTAGTACTGAGCCGGGAATAAGTCAATCCGGCAACAATTTCTCTATCAGCGTGCCACGGATGAGAAATCTACGAAAGCCCAGAAGGCTCATTCAATCTTCAAGCTTGAATCCGGAGTTCAATCTTCAAGCTTGAACCTTCTGACTTCAAGCTTGAACCCACCCCCTAATCACTTTAGCAAACAGCGGAACGATGATTGTACTGTTTGATGTGGGGTCCGTGCTCGCTCCTTCTCAATATTACCTCCATGCAGTGATGAAGTGTGACGATCAAGGAAATAGAAGAGATATTTCCGATGATTCTATTGTAACATACCGGTACGGTCGACGTTTCAGCAAACCATAGGATCATAATTCACTCACAAGTCTTACGGGGTATTCACCACCATGATTGGTCAGAATGTTGAAGCCCAGAAAATTAGATACGCAAGATGCTTATAGATATATAAAAAGTGAAGGTCCAGTGCATATTGGGGGGGGGGCGTGAACAATCAGATTATTAAGATAGCAGTGATGTGGAAGTCCAGGGTCATAAGTGAGGACTAACCTTTTCTTACTATTTTCTTTCGTACTATGCAGTTAAGGTTTAGGTATATTTACAGTGAGAAGCGCATTCTCAAAATGCATTCTCATCTTGATTTCCTTTTAAAATGTAGCAGTTGGGCGTATGCCAAAATGGCCTTCTTCTCCGAAAAACGTATGTGTGAACTTGTATTTGTTCCCCGAAGATTTTCTGGAGCCCTGGGGGAACACTCTTTAAATGCTGCTTCCCTCTCTTTGGCGGACCACCGTATTAGTTTTTACCCCATGCAATCAGGCAGGCAGAGGTTTAACGTGGTTCGTTGCCACGATTGGTGTACAGGAATTGCTCCGTTTTTCTAGGGACATAAAAAAGGTTTTTAGCCGACTTTCGGACCAAACTCCACAGGGAAACAAGAGGCCCATGGGCCTGGCGCTCAGCTGACAGTTGACTACCAAAGAGAATGACACCTTGGCTCAACAGGTCTTTGAGTTTTAGTTTGATACCAAACATGGCTACCTTGGCTCAATTGGTCTTTAAATAGGTCACTAGGTCATGGAAGTAGGTCACTTCAAACCTACACCTCATGACCTTTACTTTGATACCAAGCATGACTACCTTGGCTCAATTGGTCTTTAAATAGGTCACTAGGTCATGGAAGTAGGTCACTTCAAACCTACACTTCATGACCTTTAGTTTGATACCAAGCATGACTACCTTGGCTCAACTGGTCTTTAAGTAGGTCACTAGGTCATGGAAGTAGGTCAGTTCAAACCTACACTTCATTACCTTTAGTTTGATACCAAGCATTACTACCTTGGCTCAACTGGTCTTTAAGTAGGTCACTAGGTCATGGAAGTAGGTCAATTGAAACGTACACTTCATTACCATCAGTTTGATACCATACATGACTACCTTGGCTCAACTGGTCTTTAAGTAGGTCACTAGATCATGGAAGTAGGTCAGTTCAAACCTACACTTCATTACCTTTAGTTTGATACCAAGCATGACTACCATGGCTCAACTGGTCTTTAAGTAGGTCACTAGGTCATGGAAGTAGGTCAATTGAAACCTACATTTCATTACCATCAGTTTGATACCATACATGACTACCTTGGCTCAACTGGTCTTTAAGTAGGTCACTAGGTCATGGAAATACGTCAGTTCATAATAATAACAAAGAACATAACTCCCTTTGGCTCAACTGGGCTAACTCTCCGCCGCAATCGAAATCACCGACCCTCGCATCAGATGGGAAGGGGTCAATAGGCCTATATCACTTATGAGTCGAGATGGATGTTGTATTAGACCTACATGTACTTGGTGACAATGGTTAGTACCAGATAGGCCTGCAATTCGTGGTGAAGTGAGATAGATATCTTTTGAGACGCATTGGGTGGGAAGGAGTTAATATGGGAACCAATCCATGACTGACGTCACTAACGGTGAATGAAGTGCGAAAGGGCATATATCTGATCTGGCGATGCTCGCCACCATTCAATAGTAGCTTGTCACTCATTCAATACAACAGGGTGTTTTGACCGTCTCCGACAGTTCAACATGAACTTTCTTGAGGAAGGATAAGCCGCGGCCGGGACAGAATTCGTCTCTTGTCGGTTTATCAAATGAGAACAAATAAGACAAAATCCATAATGACTGTCGCCGTGTTGCGTTTTGGGGAGCGATGTGTCCTGAACTTCACCTGATGAAACCACGAGTTCCCTGTCCCTTCGTCGTTGATGGTCCCAATCAAACTAAAGACATGTCATGCTATCGAAATGTGTGAAATAAAAGGGATTTTTATTGTCATACGCAAGAAAAACAGCCAGAGTCGGAGACTCCAAATGACGAATGAGAAGCCGATTAGAGATCGAGCAGTGGAAAGCGAGGGGCCGACGATAGGCCTTATTCGGTTGATAGCACCAAAATTATCACATCACTTCGTCGTTAATGGTCCCAGTCAGACTAAATATGTATCAAATAATCTACAAAGAAAGAAATAGCACTAAAATTGACACACAACGTGATAATATACAGGAAGTCAACTTCCAGATTTTGCAAATTTTCGACCCCAACCGGGGTCTTCTTCAGGCTGGCACTTAACAGTACAAGACTCTAGAATAGACTGAGCTGAGTCCCTGAAGTAGATCTAAATATCCCTGCAAACAAGATGAGTGAGCAATTAAGAAAAGAATAAGGTCCAAGCCCCACAAGGTTGCTGGACCTGAAAGGGTGTCTGTAATAAATGGATGGCTGGTTGAGCTGAAAGAAAAGAGATTAATCAATTAAGGCAAGTGTGAATTCCTATACAAAACATGGCTTGTGTAATTAAGAAAGCCGACGGATGGCTACAGAAGACAAAAGAGGCATTGTAGGCCTAAGCTAAAGCCTGCACACTCTAAACAAATTGATATGAAAACATATGAATGTGGGAAAGATTAAGAAAATGGAGACTGNTTTTAGGGGATTAGCTGTGTTCACAATAGACACGATTGCGCTCACGTCTGTTCACTTGCAGATCTGTGTGACCAGAATTACGGATTAATTAATCAACTCAGATTAACTCGACCACGCATAAGTTGGTTGTGGGAAATTCCGGAGGGCAGGGCTATTATTTCAGTCTTTGTTTATTTAAAGGGTGCCTGCGCTGCAATTTTGTGCGCGAGTTATAGAGTAAATTTCGGCCCTTAAACATAGATTTAACGCTTTCCCGGTTTGGCTATACTACCGGCTCTATTTGAGATTGCGTCACTTGCACATCTGCGTGACACCACTCTTACATTACTCCAACGATTCTTGTGTCACTTGCAAGTTTGTGTGACCTGTTTTGATCAACGTCCATCATGTCCTCGCCTTGCAACTCAAACGCGTCATTGGAGGCTCCGTCCCCTTGGGAAGAGTTCTTCCGTAGGTTCCTCAGGAAGGCCAATCGTCATGACTGGAGTGAACAAAGGTTGGCGCGTAAGATGGAAGAGGCTCTCGCCGGCAACAACTACTATCTCCATGTGCAGGGCGAATGGATACAGGCACAAGCTTTTATCGGCCACCACGATGAAGCCGTAAACAACAACAAAGAATTGGTGGCCCTGTGTAACCAGAGAGGGGAGATGATCGAGAATTACCAGCATCAGATTAAGGACATGACAGCCGTCCCCAGCAAGACGCTCAGGCCTCCCATACTACATCGTTCTACCCAAACCCCAGAGCCGACATACCACAGCACAGCTGTCCAGGTGCACCCCTTAACTAAGGACAAGGGCCTGCAGATGCGAGTGACTATGTGCGATGCGAGTCAACAACATCCTCAATGTCAAGCAAAGAAGGTAGATTTTCCCACCCAAACTGACTTGTCCATTGATCCGACCGCCCAGGTGACATCAGCCAACCGCTTTCTTCAGGCGGACCTGCCTGACCCTACAATGTGTCCGTTTGGGGACGAGATGTCAGCTCAGAAGCCAGCTACGCCCGCTCGAAATGATTTGTCAATTTCTGTACCCTGTAGTTGTCCTACTCAGGACGTTTCTATTCAGACAGTCCTGTCTGAATCCGTGGATCATGGGACTCAAACTCAACGTGAACTTCCGAATGGGTCTTGCGCATCACAAGGGGTAGCGCCCAGGGGTGAATGTGCGACAGGTAGGCCTACTGTCCAAGCCACTACCCAGTCGCCTGGTTCCCTTGAGGATGGACGGTGGAAACGTGCAGTTGGGAGTCCCACTCGTAAGTGCGGGAGAAAACCCTCTGTGAAGTTCGGAAAAGATCCCGAGATACATTTGATGGAGTCCAATGATGGAGAGCAGGGCGTAGACTCAGGCTACATCGATAAGTGCTACATGGAAGGGCTGGAGGATGAGTTGGAAAAGCTGGCCAAAAGTCTGACGGATAAGGCGATATCCGGTGCTGTAGCTACATTACAACGAGAACAGGGCAAGACCAGTCCTTTGGCCGTTGATGGTGATCTGTCAGCGTCCCGGGATGGTGCACGAAACTTGGCCTGCCACAGATCGAATTCACCCCGATCCCCGGGCACCAGGTCTTCTCGTCAGAGTAATGCCGTCAACGACACTCCAGGAGCCAGGACCTTTCAGCAGTCGTCCCAAATGTACACCAGTACACCGAAGGTTGAGAGGAACTCCCGATACCGCATGGCTTCAGGAATGAGCAGGCCTACCACCAGTAACGGTAGCACCAGCAGGAGAATTTTCAGTGGTGTCTGGTTCAGCCGTTCCAGACGTGGTTCAGCACCATCATCATCACTGAACATCACCCTCAGCGGTCCGTCTCCTCCTACATCTAACAGGTCCAGCAACATTCCCTCCGAGGCCATGAGTTACTCCAGGGCACCAATCTCAACACCAAGTTGTAAGCCTACGCTCCCGCGGGCCCACTGCGATGTCCAACAGTCGGAGGATTACCTGTACTGCGTGCGTTTCATTCAGTCCTGGATAGCCAAGGAAAAGGCGGTGCCGGAGTCCCCGTCACCTAGTCACTTCTAAGATTCTCACTGCAGGTTTGTGTGGGAATCAATTGTTTTCGGAATGAGAGAGCTCACTGCAATTTTGTGTAAGCGAGATTCTAGTTTGTATATGTCCTATTAAATGTGTTAATTCTTCCATTTGCTGTTGGTTTGCGCAATTCACTGCAATTCTGTGTGAGCACGACTCCAGCTTTTGTCATCCTATGAGTTATGTTCTGCAACTCTTGCAAGTTGGCTGTTGGTCAATGGATGTTCCTCACCGCATTTCTGCGTGAGATTCCTGCTGTGTCTGTTACGCATGTAGTTTTCAAGATTTGATAATTTTGGTAATGCTTGAGGCCCTTTGATTCTTTACTGGGCGACTATAGTACAGATTTGCATTGCGGGTGGCATTGTCTCCCTTGGTGTGCTGGATCTGATGGATTGAGTAGTTGGGTCCAATACCACCTTCCTCGTAGGCCTACCATTCTGCGGTGCCATTCCGGTTTAGTCTGTATTTGCCTAACGCTGAAGTGTCTGAGCAGACCTTCCGGCGTCCTGACATTCGGAGACAAGACCTAGCAGTTAGTGTTAGTTGAGTCGGCTGGGCAATGTCACAGCTGGGCTTTGTACGGTAGGGCGCGATTGTTACCGGTATGTCGGTCTTCCGGCTTCTAGCCTACGTGCTACGGAACGTTGATGAATGCCGTTGATGAAAGGGGTCGTTTTGGAATGCCCCTCATCCCTTACTGCTACTGAGAGGCTGACCAGCATCTCTATTTAGCGATAACGTGATTGCATTGCTACCCGATTACGAGAACTACCCCGTGCACTGCTCCTATTTCGTTAAGAGGGGGAAGTGTGTAGTAGGGTCAGACCTTCGCTGTGACCGTTCTGGTCACGAGCGCCACCTGTGAGCCGCACGGACGAACTAGAGGGAGTCGAATTACAGGAACCGTCGAGAGAAGACCTCCCATGAGAGCCTCCGATATATCTTCAGCCCGAATACGTCCAAATGGCCCGATATAAGCAGGATTGGCCACCTCAAAACGCTTACACAGGGAAGGAAACCATATAGAGGATTGCCCACAGGATTGTTGTGGCGCTAGTTTCGCTACCAGCAACGAGGAGATCACTGACCACATTCAGTACTTGTTTATCTGCAAACAAAAATATCTTGTTTACATGTACGTTTGCGATATTCATGGCCAATGGAGCTATCCAGAGAAAACTACACCTCCAGGTGGCTCTTCTGTACTATGAGTCCTAGTGTCACTGTTTGCAACATGGCAGAGTATGGAAAGTGGACTGTTCAGAAACTCAAAAATGAGTTATCAAACAGAGGAGCGTCACTTACAGACAGAAAAAGTGATCTAATCATTTTCAACCTCAGATGCCTCCATCATTGATGTAATCATTGTATTTCATTTTTCCGTCAGGGCCGACGCTATAGCATTATTGGCCCTGGTAAGTACGGAGGAGGCCATCAAGTTACTCAATTGAGTATTATGATACGATGTAATCATCGTATCTGATTTGATATTGTGTCCATCACACTTTTATCTGATGGCACAAATCGGCTCCTATAACCAGTTAACACCTAGAGCAATAGAAACAAGTTCTACCTTTAGATTTTTATACCCTAGGAATCAAATGAGCTGATTACTTTTGATCTGAGATGTTGGGGTCATGGTGATATCGACGTTCGATATCACAAAATTGGATATTTTGAGATAACTTGCCATATTGTCCACTGATCAACATGAAACAAGTCTTAATTCATGCCTGCTAATCCGAGGACTGGACTATGTTAAAATTCCCAGGCTCATGTGTCCGGCTTATTAAGATATCAGATCATGAGATTTTGATATTTTCAAACTTGATAATTTGAAATATCTCTGCCCGTGGTTGAAGTAGAGACATGATATCACCCAAACTTAGGTTACTGAGGATGCCCATTTCGATTATGCAATGACCTTGACGATCAGGTCAAGGTCAAACTTGATAATTTGAAATGTCTCTGTCTGTGTTAGCAGTAGAGGTTTGATAACACCCATATTTAGGTTATTTTGGTTGCCAATTTCGATTATGCCAATTTATGCCAATGCCAATTTCGATTATGCAATGACCCTGATGATCATAGGTCAAGGTCAAGGTCAGAGGTCAAGGTCAAACTTCCCAAAGAACTGATAAGCAATGAAACTCACTGAATAGGAAGTGGATAGTATAACCTATAGTACAGTAGAGACCCCTATTATCGAGAGGTTCAACTATATTCTGGATTGCCCCATTTGATGCCTACCGCCCGCAGAAAGCAAGATCAATGGCTAGAAACACAGGGTGGCCCGAAATAAACGCACAAGCCTACTCCCACTATCCAAAGCCCCAAACTACTGATAGCAATGGATGGAGAATCTTTGTAGAAGAAAGAAGACACCAAGATATCCAGATTTTGTCGAGCTCCAGGTCCTATTTTGTAACGCAAAGTTGAGGCCCTATGCTGAATTTGCGATTCGCTGGTTGATTTAAAGTCCTCTGACTTTGCTTCACTAAAATGGTTCTGGAGCTAAAACTACTGGACCAAATCGGATATATGTTGGTGTGAGGCCTAACTTTCTCCAAAACGATTATCTATCCATTCATACCGGTGGTTTGGAACTGCTGGAAGTAGGCCTGCGCGTTTTTCTTGGGCCACTATATTTCAGTATTGGCCTAAAGTCATACACTGTTGCTCATAAAGTTGGAATATTCTGAGAATTTCTATTCATTTCCAATTAAATGTTTTTCTGAATCGTTTCTGTGCGTGTGGTCGATTTCAATGAAACTTCATCAGCTGATGGAAACATTACGGGGCAGTGGTCCTGTGGCCGGTGTTCTGGAACCAGTGCGTCGTAGATGTAGGGAGCTGCCGAAATTTTGGTGAAAAACACCGCTTTTGGAAATCAGCTTGGAAAGCTTCTATCAAGTGATGAAAAATCATATTTGTTAGCGTTTTTGGGGGGGGGGGTACGAATGAAACTTTCAAAACAACTTTCAAGAACTCAATTGCTTTGCGCATCAGGGCGCGGAGATTTTTTTTCTACAAAACCGTGTTTTTTACCAAATTTTCTGGCAACTCCCTACATCCCGATGCACTGGTTTCAGAACATCAGCCACAGCAACCATTGCCCCCGTAACGTCCCCATTTGCTGAGGAAGGTTCATTGAAATCGACCCACACGCACAGAAACAATTTAGAAAAACGTTTATTTGGAAATGAATGGAAATTCACAGAATATTCCAACTTAGGAGCAACCATTGAAAAGTATTTTCAAAAACAAAATTGTGGACTTTAAAAATAAAATAAAATTGCTTCAGTGCTTGCAAGATGTCAAGGACGGGAAAAGCCAAATTACAAATTACGAACCTGTGAAAGTATTATCTGGATTCCTGGCATCCTGCATTTCTTTCTCAGCCAAATATGCATCCAGAAAATCGCCAATATTGTTTCGGTCAAATCGCTTCTTGTGTTCCAGAATTGATTCCTCTAGAAAGTCGTACACGGCCTGAACGTTGTCCCTTATTGTAGCGTAGTTGAAGAGGTTGCCTGGGATATGGCGGAGGGCGGGGTACAGGCCCAAGACGGTGTCGGGACCAATCAGGGTAAAATTCTCTTTCAATCGTGTGATACAATGGATAAAATCAGGGTCGTCGTAATCGTATCTCTGCCCAACAATCGTCGCGAATATCACGTTCGCCGTTGCGGCGTTCAGAAAGTTTCCGACGTCGAATGCCTTGCTGCCGAGATTTCGAATTTGTGCGATAAGTTGACGGACCTCTTCCGTGATTTTCTCCTCGGCGGCCATCTTGCCCATTCCAAAATCTCGCAACAACGAGAGCGAGAGTCTGCGATGTTCCTTCCACAGGCTGCCATTACTGCTTACGATGCCTAAAGAACCGAAGTGGACCTGTGCATTGTTACGATAGAAGTCGTGACAGACCAAGGCAGCAAACTCGTCCCCAGTGGGTTTACGTTCCTACAACACCACTGGAAAGGGCTGACGACGACTGCAGGAATACTGCGCATGCGCGATATACTAATTTTGAGGCGAATCACGCCGAGGCTGGCACCCGCGGCATGATGTTCCCAACTAAACTATTCGTTTGAAATTGCTCTAATACTCAAACAACTTCGTGTTTTGGGGGTATTATATGGCTTTTTAGGCATAATATGATATTTTTCAGTCATCGAAGAACGAAATATTGTGTGAAAAAAACATTTTGGCACGCTGCCAGCGGTTGTCCAGAAATTCTGGACAAGTCGTTGCCCTTGCCAGAGATATCCTCGGATGAGGTAGATCTGGGTACGAGATTGACCAAGGCAGGTTAACTTCGCGATTCGATCATCAGCGAAAATTTTTATTCCATTCCCCGCTGTTGCTGCATTGGTAGACAGGGTTTTCATAATCACAAAACCCTCCCTACACAAGCCCGGTACTCGTATTCATCGTTTGACTGGCCCCGCCATCTTGGATTTCATAGACATTGCACATATGCACAGTTACATGTATATCTGGCGGTCAAGTTCGTATCTCGCGACCAATCCTTCCTTCGCTTTCATGCGCAAAATCTCGGTAGCAACCAAGATGGCGCGGAGGGTGGGGGCTTAGAAATGATAACATTCTGCATTTGGTTTACACTAGGAGCAGTCAGCAGCAAAGCTCTACCCCAAAAAGGTAGAGCCTAGTAACTCACTTCTTCGAAATTGAGTTAGGTACAGTTTTGGAGTTACTAGGTTGTGGGCTTCATGTTACTGCATATTTGATGAAATATTCCATCCATGTGTCTGTTTTTCTCATGGCAAAACCAAGTAACCTTCCACCCAGTGCAAGTCGTACAAAGACAAACCTTAGTAACTCAAAAGTTACTCTGAGCTGGAAGCACAAGCTTAATCCTTGTTTGCACTTTCACATTTTCTTGTTTTTCTCAAAAGTAGCAAAAAGTGAGTTACTAGGTTCTGCCTTTTGGGGAGAGGCAAATTCTCGTGATTGGTGCTCAGTCAACCATGAATGGGTCCGTTAGCCATTGAATAAATTGGACCGTAGTGACACCTGTTGGTCAACTGACTGACAGTTCCTATTCTGCAAATATTTCAGGAAAATAAATGAGCGGTGCAGCCCACTCTCTTGATAGGACAACGTTTGCTCAGATAAAAGTGACCAACAAGTGGACGATACAAGATTGGCGTTGCCATTTCAACGAACCGAGAAAACGCCGACCGACCAACCGACTGACCGATTGACCCCTTTCATTCCTCAACATCGCAGTGCTGACCACTCATGGCGTTACCCTGCCACCGCCTCATCGCAAGTTGGCCGGTAATAGATAGTTACCTAAACTATCCGTGAGCAGGAAGAAGATATGATGGGGCCGATCAAGGAAATCTTCGCTCATCATCGCCGCCTTGATGGACTCAAACGTATTCAGGAAGATCCCAACATGGGGTCCTAGTTTCATGGTGATGACGTCAGAGTTGTAGATCTTCGACAACCGTAATGATTCCATTCTGATATCTCTGTCTGCATAAAAAAATAATGACATTACTTTGTCATGGCCAGAGCGTCTTGTCAACATATTGCTTGCTCTACATGTACGTGTTGATGTTATTAGAAGTACGACTTAATTATCACGCATACATGTACACTCTTGTTAAAAAGTAAAAAAGACAGCTAATATCTCGGCCAATATCGAAGGTTTCAATCTCAACATGTTGTATTATGTTATGCCCTATAAAGTTGTTAAAAGGATCACATACGAAATTGAGGGTTTGTGACAAAATATCACTAAAATATGAAAAGATCAATCTAAAAAAAACTCATTTTTCAAAATTAGGAATTTTGAATTTAAAATCAGCGTGATATCATTCGCCAGTCGATCCTATGAATTCCTGTGAAGAAATTTTTTTTACAATCATGTCTCATTTTCCAGATATATCAGACTATCATCGGTTTTTATGAATTTGATATTTTGCAAAATTCTACAGTTTCCATATTGTTCCCTCGTCAACAGTCACTCAGGCCACATAAAAAAATACTTGTTTAGCGTCCCCTCCCGACCTGAAAAATGCCAAGACCCCTGAATTTTTTTGTAATGCATTTTCCATTAAAAAAATTGCCTACTCTAAAATTTGAAAATTTAAACATTGTTTTTTATTTGTTTTTGTCTTTTCAGCTAAACGCTACTAAAAATAAAAATAAAAAACCTCCCTCCTGACCCTGAAAAACTAAAGTGCCCGGACGCTAAACAAGTAATTTTTTTATCTGGCCTCATCATGATAACACAACAGTTCATGCTGATTATTCCATGATTTTTACTTCAATAGACAGATAATTTAACGAAAATCTTAAAATGCCCCAAAAATATAGTATGTTTTTCTGATGATATTTTGATATTTCTTGAAAATGAAAAGAGATTTTTCGAAACTTTTTTCGCAGAATTTCTTACAAATCATCAGGGAATAATATCAACCTAATTTTGAAATGAAAATTGGGGATTCTAAAAATTGTGTTTTTTTCTTGATATTTTGAAATTTTATGATAATTTGCCACAAATCCTAATATGGTATGTCATGATTTAAGCAACATATTTGTATGTATAAAAATGGCAATAATACCCATAAATGATCATTGGCATCTCGGCAGAATAGGAAACATCACTGTCTTTTTACTTTTTAACAATACGGTACGTACGTAGCAATGGTATTTGCACCCAATCTGTAGCAACATGTTGGGCATAGAACCATTGTGTTTTGAGAAAATCAATTTTAATTAATTAAGAGAAAAATGACATTTTATAAAATCACTTTTTTCACAATCTTTGAAAAATCGTCCGATTTCAAATTTTCTTCGTTATATTCGACTTGCCTGACTCATCAACATCTGCAACTTTTCCCTTCTAAAATCTCAAGGGAAAATGCCTCTTTTGGCATTTTTTAGCAAAAATAAATCCCACTCATACAGTCATGTAGAAACACCTCTGGGACACCCCTCTTTACAGATTTTATAGTCTGAAGTCTAGGCCTGGGGCTGTTCCAGTTCAGTTCTTACGTTATGCACCAAATGAGGAAGTGACACTGACTTCAATCCATGTCTTTTCAGTGCAGAACCTCATCAGTACCATGAATTGGCTTTTATTGTGAAAGGAAGTTAGGTCACACTGTCAATATAACTAGAGTCTTGGGAAGCCACAGGTTTTGTTGATCACAGTCTGTTTTGATGCCAAGATTCCCTGGTCAAGAGTGGCTATCCCAGAGGTGTTGTCTGCTTGACTGTATGAGTGCGATTTATTTTGCTGCAAAATACCAAAATAGGCATTTTCTCACGAGATTTTAAAAAGGAAAAGTTGCAGATGTTGGTCAGTCAGGCAAGTTGAATGTAATGAAGAAAGAAAATTTGAAATCGGACGATTTTTTCAAAAATTGTTAAAAAAGTCATTTTACAAAATGTCATTTTTCTTTTAATTAAAATTGATTTTTGGCAAAACACCATGGTTCTATGCCCAACATGTTGGTACAGATTGGGTGCAAATACCATTGCTGTAGCTTCAACGGTTTTTGCGATATTTAGGAAAACTTGCCGTCCTTTTACTTTCCTACAAGAGTGTACATGTACGCTGATGACAAAACATGCACACAAAGATATGGCACAAGGAGACAACAAAAGAGCACAATGGCCTTTCAATGGCCTTTTCAACCTGACCCTCAAACGGACTATCCCCGACCCCTTTATATTAGCAAGTTTCGGACACAACTTACCCTTCAGGAAAGGGAAACTTCCTAGAACAGGGACACTCCAGGGCCCTGGCGGTAAATTCGTGTGCCTCTTTCTGATGAGAAGGTACCCGAGGAGGAACAACACGCCGAAAACAAGGAGAGAATAAACGTCAACAACGACAGGGACCGCCATGTTGAATGGTTTTAATGAAGTCCTTCAGCACGGGCAATGTAATGACTTCGCATTGGCCTACTTTGAATTGCCCAAATAAACTGGGCCTGATAAGCAATCATGCTATGTTGGTACAGTCATGTAATCTATCACTTAGGACACGTATCTTCAAAAATCAGTTGGTGACACCAATCTGCAATCCCAATTATTATCGGCATATGTATGTTTATTAAAGCCCCACTGAATGCATTAGGTAACTCCCCCCCCCCTTGATAAGACTGGTCTCCTGTCAACCTTTATATAGCCAGTGGTAACAGCGAGGCTGGACTGATACTATGTCGAAACAAAAATGGCCGCCATACCTTCATCACTAATTGAGAAGTTCAACGAGCTGTTTAGTGTGACTAACCCTTCTTCAGGTAAGGTAACATGCTTTAACTCATTCTGTTATGTGTAGCAACATTCCCAATACCTACATGTAATTGGTAACTCTAGGTGAGTGGAGTTGAGCGCTTTAACAGCTGCTCCTTCAGTCTCTGCAACCAAAGTCAATTTTACCTCCTTAAGGTCATCTCTCTTCTAAACGGACTGATTCTGTGGACTTATGAATATTCATGCAGCGGTCAATGGAAACTCTGTACCCCCCTGGTCATGAATTCGACGTTATTTCGACGCCTAGGAATTAGCTGGGGGTCAGGATTTCGCCATTTTTTCGCCCCAGGGCACAAAAACAATCGACAGGAATTCACAGCTGCCCCCCAGGCATGTGGGGCCAGAGTTCGTCACTTTTTCACCCTTGTTTTGAAAATAGTTCGACAGAAGTTCACCTTGGGCACTTGGGTCTACTTGTTGGAAAAAAAAAATCAAGGTGGTCATAATACCCTGCCAATGTCATGGTGCCTTTTGAAATACTTTTATCCTTGTTCTCGCGCGCATAGTCTCGGCGTTTCCAGACAAATGTACCCGCCACATTACAACTACTACTGTTAGAAAGCTATTATGAAATTCACAAAGCGTTATAGGCATCAAACATCGATTTTTTCAGGAAAATCTTACAAACTCTGCGCGTTTTCCCGCAGAACCTTGCACGAGACAGCAGCGCATCCAACAACGTTCGGTATACGGTACCGGTAATATTGTTCTACAGCTGTGCACGATTTCCAACCACGTGTATTATTTCGACAAGATTTCGACGCGAATTCGACACGCTCTCATAATCTGTTTCGACAGGAATTCACCTAAAAACATATCTCTCTACGTTTTTCAGGCATTCGACGATTATTCACCATCGTATTTTCTTCATTTCGACAGGTTTTAGACGTTTTGCTAAATCAGACTTCGACAGAATTTCGACGGTCTCGGCGTCGAAATAACGTCGAATTCCTGACCGGGGGGGGGGGGGGGAGGCCTACAGAGTTTCCATTGACCGCTGCATCAGTGATCAGGACTATTTCATTGCTGCGGACTTTGTTGCCTTTAGTTTCTCTCATTCAATTAGCCAACTGTCGTTTAACTTTGACGTATATGACCTACATACATGTAGTATTACTCCGACTAGAAATTGAGGGATCTACTAATACTGCATAATATGCCGCATACAAATTTATGCTTGAACAAACGCGCACATTTCACCCAATTGGCTATGCCAGGCCAATCAGTCCATGAGTTCGAGAGCTGACAATAAGGCCCGTTGTAGTACAATTTGAACCACGAGAGATGTCTTTTTTCGTCACCACATAATTCGCTGATGCCTAGAATTAAGTATACTTACCTGGCACAGGAGTCAACGTTGATCACGAAGGACGTTCTCCCAGGGCGAGGCCTTTCCATTGCACTTCGGTTGGGCTGACCCCTGCGATCACCCCAAATGTGGGTGACTCGGGTGCAGCATTTATGGTAGTGGGGGACTGCGTACGCGCTCTCCCCTTAACAAACAAGACAAAGAACAGTTAATCATCCCTGATCCATTCAATAAAAACGAGAGCTACTACAGTATCTCAAGAACTTAGAGAAGGCCCATTTTCAAGTAGGCTCTACTTTTACAGCACAAACGCACTCACCTACACACACACACACACACGCACACACACAGACACCATGACCAAAAACAATATGGTTCCCGATCTTAGTGATCGGGAACCATAATTAGACCAAGTCATTTTGTGGTTGCCTATCCTAATTTCATATGGTCACTTGTTTTCACATAATTTTTCAAATATAACTCATCCCTGTTGTCCATGTGGTTTTAGGAATCAGGATACCAGACATGTCCTTTTACAATGCCCCTTCACTGATGATCTTCGGCAGGTTCATTTTCGTGATTTACCTCATATTGTACACTTTGATTTCAATGCCTTCTGCTCTCTGAATATGTCTGATAAAGTTGAATTACTTATATATGGTAGAAGCAATATTGTTTTACCAATACTTGTAAGGAAGCAGATAGCTGAGATTGCCTCGAATCTCATTACAACGTATTATGGTTTCCAATCTCAAGATCGGAAACCATATTGTGTTTGGTTGTGGTGTCTGTCTGTGTGTGTGCGTGTGTACGTGTCTGTCTGTCTGTCTGTCTGTCTGTCTGTGCGTGCGTGCGTGCGTGCGTGCGTGCGTGCGTGCGTGCGTGCGTGCGTGCGTGCGTGCGTGCGTGCGTGCGTGCGTGCGTGCGTGCGTGCGTGCGTGCGTG
>NMRB01000294.1:269072-290746 GCA_002633025.1 Notospermus geniculatus
AAAAGTAGGCATTGTCGGAACAGAGGAATGGGTGAAAGTCTTATTTACAGCACAATGAACGTTTCTGCAGGATTACAATAGTAGGGGACAGCAGTGATAATAGTTGAATAAACTTAGATGACCTAATGAAGAGCACTTGTGACAAGTGCCTACTTTTGCTAGAGGAGGTCAAATGTAACCTGGCACAGCAAAATGAGTTGGAATGCGCACAGAAGAAGACCCATGTCCAATGTGACACCAACGGTTCGTTGATTTCAGGATTGTCTGCCCATTGTGAAATTTGGCTTTGTCGATTTCTGTAATTGTTGTCTGGTGTTATCTTTGGTCGTCTTCTGTGCGACTTCCGACTCATTTTGTTGTGCCGGACAAATGTTTCCTCCAGCTGCGGTGCCCACTGAAAGCCAACTTGCCTGAGAGCTACAACATAAAGAAACAGGTCTAGTTTAGTCATCGGCGTGGAAGATTTAGTGAGTCTAGAGTAATATAATGGTACACTTTGGATAGGTACTGGTCACTTATCTACATGTACAATTCTAGCTTCTCCTGATGGCAATATTTTCTTGATATGACATTGAGAAGAACATCTAAATTTCTACCTGTTGCACCTGTCATTTATAAATCTCATAAGCCTATAATCAACACGGCCATGAAAAGCTTAATCTCATGAATTTTTCCAAAATTTCAATGCATGCAAATGCAAATTATACATATTCAACTTAATAAAATATCTATATTCTAGTTGGCCACGTGGTTACCTTAACATTTGAACAAGCATCGATTAAGCCAAATGGTGAAAACAGAAATATTTGTGATAAACCGTTCTGCTGAACTGATGGGAATTTGACCAGATTATTTAGAAAATGGACACACATATACCTCAGTAACAAAAGAAAAAGTTGTTTTCCGACGTTACAAATAGCAACTTGGATGTCATGATGCTGTTTTGATGCATGCGTGCATGCTGGTTGGCAAAACGCTCTCGGAGGAGCGTTTTGCCAACCCAGTATGTATGCATGCGTCAAAACGATGTCACCATGTCGTGGTTGCTGTGCTTTACTTCTGACATCAGAAAACGATATTTAGTGACATTAAATATATGCATTTTCCGTCCTTTGAATACTCTCATTGCTACAACGCATGAAAATCAGAACAAAAATCGTCACTTTTTGTCATCATCTTGCCATTGGAACTTACAAAACACGCAACGACTATTAGTCAATAAATGACAAGTAGATAATATTATACATATACATCATATAAAAATGCCGTTTATTTTTTACACAAAATCATCTGCATATTGAATAATAATAGGAAACCACATATTAAGGACAATGGCTTGATTGATCCAAAATTTCTCATTTACTGCGTGTACACGCCAAAACGGGATTCCAGTGCGTTTTGCTGAGTGGTCCCCGCAAGCCAATGGTTTCAATGCTTTTTAGCCAAATGACTATCAGTCAAATAACTATTCAGTCAAATAACTATTTAGTCAAATAACTATTTAGTCAAATAACTATTTAGTCAAATAACTATTCAGTCAAATAGTCAAATAATTATTTAGTCAAATAACTATTTAGTCAAATAACGATTCAGTCAAATAACTATTTAGTCAAATAACTGTTTAGTCAAATGACTATTCAGTCAAATAACTATTTAGCCAAATAACTAGTTAGTCAAATAACTATTTAGTCAAATAACTAATTAGCCAAATAACTATTCAGTTAAATAACCATTTTGTCAAATAATTATTCGGTAACTATGTTTCTAGTCAAATAACTATTCAGTGGCATCAGTCTGTCATTCCATCATTCCATCTGTCCATCTGTCCCCCTACAACCGTAGACTCCAGATTTCATCCGAAGGTAGCACTGGGTGAACTCTCCTCAGAGGCACAAAAAATGAGCAGGATTTGACATATATTTCAATGCGTCCACACAGAAATTGAGCGGAAGTACCTGCATGCCGCATGGTTTCTGGGTGGAATAGTTTTGAAGTCACTGGGTCCTGAGAACTGCACTGCAAAATGCAGTGGAATCCGGTTTTATTTTGTACTCGCATTTATTCCAACGAGAACACACACATGCAAATCTGTAAACGTCCAGAGACTGAACGAGCTTGAAAATAATCGTTAATCTCAATATAAAAATAGCCATCAGCCTTTAAAATATCACCTGTGATCCCAACAACGGTGGGTTAACAGTCCGTGGCTGATCTTCTCATACTTACACAAAAACTCAACAGGGGGCGCCTCTGGTCAACCTGAACCTTGGGGACTCTCATATCAAATGGATGTCATCAAACTGTCTCTATTTGAACAGGGCCCAGTTGCTCAATTAGCGTTAGTGCTTATACTGGCATTAAGACCAAATGCTGCCTTAATTGAGAAAATAATACACGTAAAGTGGAGCCCTGGTATGTAGTGGTGATTAACTGTCCGCTTTTAAAATAGCAAGTGGCAGGTTCGGGTTCGAATCCAGCCTTGGTCATATATGAGATTGTACCCTGGCTCTTCATGTCCTTAGCATTGGAGAGTAAGCCATGCTACTATGTGCCTCTGCAAGGGCAAGTACGAGACCCCGTCCAAGTGAGGAACATGAATAGCTTGATATGGCCTCTTTACCAGGGCCAAAAATGCTATGACTTTGGTCCTGATGGAAAAATCTAATAGACTAAACATTGATTGAGCGACTGGGCCCAGCACCGTACGAGACCAATTTATTCACTAATTTGTAATCTCGGTCGACATGCACTCACATTCCGACATCAGGTGTATATTCACCAGATTTCACAACCCTGACTGCCATCAGGTACAGATGGCAACCACGCCATTCTAGCGCCACCTACTTGTATTCCAAGAATCACTACACGGTAATGCTGGATACTGGTACATCCGCAATATAGTCATGTACTGTTGGAAGTCAATAACATGTTATGATCAGGTCGTAAAATCTCGTTTTGTTGCTGTGCGATGGTTATCCAGAAGTATGAATGCCCTCTATTGTCAATCCCACGTATTACACAAGCGCACCTTGCATCTGATGGAGCTGTAATCTCTCTAGTTGTCCTGGCACTGATATCTCACGTGGGGGAGGGGGCACATAGCCGTTATTCACTGCCAAGAAAAAATGAAATACGTCAGAATCTTCATTCTACACTTTCTGAAAAACAATATCAGAAATCAAATCGCTAAGGGAGCGGGTATCCAGGATCTGGCCCCATGGTTACAGCAACAAACCATGTTCAGAATGAGTAAACCTGTCCACAGGACCTGTCTCCCTTTGCTAATCAACAACACCACATTGTTCTTACAGTACATGTTTAAAGCAACATTTCCACGATGTGGGTGCGGAGCGGATGCGGTGATGGGCACAGGTGCAGGTGCAGGTGCAGGTGTTGTGTTTCCACAAAACGGGCACAGGAGTTGGTCTTTGGTCGGTGGTGAAAGGAAATGATGACAAAATACCACGTGCGTGGAAAAAAATCGCTACATGACCGATTCGAAAAAACGCGTCTGTGCCCATCCACCCGCTGCACAGCCACACCCGCGTCGTGGAAACAGCCAAAGGAAAATATGTTGGATCGCTTTTTTTTCCGCCCGCGCCCGCCTCGTGGAAATGCAGCTTTATGAACACAGACAAACATAACACTCAGCACACACTATACTGTAAACCGTGATATTTTCGCGACGCTAAATGTTCACGATTTTGGTGATCTACGAATTCGCGAAGAATAAATATTCGCGATTGGAACCCTTCAGCTTCAAAAGAATAATAAGAAGAGTAATTTTCGCGCGATTTATGTTCGCGTTTTGATCCTTGAACGCGAAATCGCGAATAAAATGCACGCGAAAATTTCACGGTTTACAGTAACTACAGATGGGAAAGAGTGATTAAACCTACCAATCAGATTTGATAATGATAGAAGGATGAGGTTGAAAAGGTGATGAGGGGAACTGAAAATAAATCAGTGCATAAGACTCGGGTAAAAATTCCTTCCATACAGGGTAGGCCATATTTTTTGTACCACAGCCTTGTGCCAAGGTCAAAAGTACTGATGACCTTGAAAGAAGGTCAAATGACAAGGTCAAAACTGATGACCTTCTAACAAGGTCAGATGTATCAATGACCTTCTAACAAGGTCAGATGTATCAATGACCTTGTAACAAGGTCAGACGTACCACTAACCTTATACCAAGGTCACATGTACTGCTGATCTTGTGACAAGGTCAAAAACACATGTACGACCTGACCTTGCACCAAGGTCAGATCTACTGCTGACCTTGCACCAAGGTCAGATGCACTGCTGACCTTGTAACAAGGTCATTCAATGTGATCCGACGCCTGTATGGAAAGGGTAAACAATCATAGGAAAGAACATTCAGGTAAACCATTCATGATCGGGTGTGCTTTGTAATAAGAAAGAAACAGGTAAAGATGATGCTAAACTTTTGCCAAAAACTTCACTCTGACTAAAAATGATGTGCGTATATGTGCAAAATATGCAAAATTGTTTCCGTATTACAGCATTCTGAAACAGCAACTGAGGAAATTGGGAGGAAATCGGACGGAAAATGAACTGGTGACCACACCGTTACACAGGAAGGTTAGGAAAATGAATGATTTGGTGCCCTACATTGAGTGACTGATAAAACCTAAAAGGAAACAGTCGAAACTAGACATACAGTGATTGCGAGCAATCACTAATTATACCCCCGCTGTGGCGCCATAACGGTCCTCGTGGCTCAGGTGAAAACTTGTTATTGAGGGCAGGTGATAATGAAATGGGCAGGAGAATTTTTGGGAAAATGTCATTTAAGGGCGAATGAGCACAGGGAGTGGTTTTTAGTAACACAAAGGTTCCTTGCAAAAATATAGGGCTCCAATTTCACGAATGGGTAAAATAAAATTCTGTTGGCTCCTTTTATACAGCCACTGCCAGGCTACTATTTTTCCTATTTTTGACCAAGAATATCTGTCATTTGGAGTGTTGTACTCCATCAGCAGTTGATCGAGACCCTGTTTTGGCTGCACTTATTTTTGGTCCAGCTGGACCTCTGAAATATGGTTGTTGTACTGGCAGTGTGGCAATTTTGATTTTGGTTGTTGGTAATTGTATGGCTATAGAGAAGACCTTCACTTGAAGAACGTGTGTGGAGATCAATGACAGAAAATGGTACACCGTAAGAGCTCACNACAGGGTAGGCCATATGTTTTCAAACCGTGTACCACAGACCTTGTGCCAAGGTCAAAAGTACTGATGACCTTGAAAGAAGGTCAAGTGACAAGGTCAAAACTGATGACCTTTAACAAGGTCAGATGTATCAATGACCTTGTAACAAGGTCAGACGTACCCCTGACCTTATACCAAGGTCATATGTACTGATCTTGTGACAAGGTCACAGACACATGTACGCCTGACCTTGCACCAAGGTCAGATGTACTGCTGACCTTGAAACAAGGTCATTCAATGTGATCCGACGCCTGTATGGAAAAGGTAAACAAGCATAGGAAAGAAAATTCAGGTAAACCATTCATGATTGGGTGTGTTTTGTAATGAGAAAGAAACAGGTAAAGACTAAACAGGTAAAGATGATGCTAAACTTTTGCCAAAAACTTCACTCTGACTAAAATGATGTGCGTATATGTGCAAAATATGCAAAATTGTTTCCGTATTACTGCATTCTGAAACAGCAACTGAGGAAATTGGGAGGCAATTGGAAGGAAAATGAACTGATGACCACAACGTTACACAGGAAGGTTAGGAAAATGAATGATTTGGTGCCGCTACATTGAGTGACTCGACTGTTTCCTTTTAGGTTTTATCAAACAAAAGTTCAAAACTGACTTTCGACTGTTAGCATTGGGCTTCAGTTTGTCATTTCTATCACTTTTTTCGCTCTAATTCCATTTCGTTTTGTTCTGGATTTATCAGTAACCATTACACTGATGGGTGTTTAGTGTTCATAATTATTGGTCAACAACAGGGAAAATCATTTTGTGCCTTGTGGTATCAAACGTGGAAAATTATCCTGGGTATGACAATGTGTATCACATGTGGAAAGTTGTCCAGGGTATGACATGTGTATCAAATGTGGAAAGTTGTCCTGGGTGTGACGTGTGTATCAAATGTGGAAAGTTGTCCTGGGTATGACATGTGTATCAAATGTGGAAAGTTGTCCTGGGTATGACATGTGTATTACACGTGGAAAGTTGTCCAGGGTATGACATGTGTATCAAATGTGGTAAGTTGTCCAGGGTATGACTTGTGTATCCAACGTGGAAAGTTGTCCTTGGTATGACAGTGTGTATCACACGTGGAAAGTTGTCCTGGGTGTGACATGTGTATTACACGTGGAAAGTTGTCCAGGGTATGACATGTGTATCAAATGTGGTAAGTTGTCCAGGGTATGACTTGTGTATCCAACGTGGAAAGTTGTCCTTGGTATGACAGTGTGTATCACACGTGGAAAGTTGTCCTGGGTATGACATGTGTATTACATGTGGAAAGCTGTCCTGGGTATGACATGCGTATCAAATGTGGAAAGTTGTCCTGGGTATGACATGTGTATTACATGTGGAACGTTGTCCTGGGTATGACATGTGTATCATATGTGGAAAGCTGTCCTGGGTATGACATGCGTATCAAATGTGGAAAGTTGTCCTGGGTATGACATGTGTATCATATGTGGAAAGCTGTCCTGGGTATGACATGTGTATCAAATGTGGAAAGCTGTCCTGGGTGTGACGTGTGTATCAAACGTGGAAAGCTGTCCTGGGTATGACATGTGTATCCAACGTGGAAAGTTGTCCTGGGTATGACAATGTGTATCACATGTGGAAAGTTGTCCTGGGTATGACATGTGTATCACACGTGGTACATGTAAGTTGTCCTGGGTATGACAATGTGCATCACACGTGGAAAATTGTCCTGGGTATGACATGTGTATCACACGTGGAAGTTCTCCTAGGTATGACATGTGTATCCAACGTAGAAAGTTCTCCTGGGTATTACATGTGTTCATGGTTCTCTCAACAATCCCAGACACCAGTGTATTTCAAACATGATGTATGTGGAAGTGTTGTGCAATATTCAGACGTTGATAGTATACTACATCTACGTGCAGAGTGTTTGTGTAAAAAGAAGTGGAAAATAAAAAGAAGTGTGTACCGCTGCATATAAATTAATCTGCTTTTAAACACTGATTGGAAAATTTACCACAAGTAGGAACGTATCTTTGCCAATGGTGTAACGAAAGCCATGATATATATTGTGTTAGGTGTTGTACCCTTACAGTAATATTGAAATCGACAGAACTTAGGTAAATTCTTGTGAATTCCTGAATGAACAATCGTGAAAAGTGGCTGTCAAACTGTTTGATGTCAAAATACACCAATTTCACATCTTGCACGATTGCAGCACCCCTGGTAGAATTTCACTTGGCCACTTCCATTTTCAACCTCACAACCAGGAGTACGGGCAAAAAATTCCTGGATTGAGGTTGAATTGCATGCATTGGTTCGCAATTCCGCCGCCAGGGGATGGATCCCTGGCGGCGGTATCGGGAACCAACACGTGTTTTTCAAACTCGATCTAGGAAATATTTGCCTTACTCCTGGTAGTGAGGTTGAAAACGGAAGTGGCCAAGCGAAATTCTACAGTACCAGATCGTGTGAGATGTGAAATCGGTGCACATATGAAGCTGGATGAGCTGATTTGCATCTATGCAATGTCCGCAATGTGTTCAGTTACAGTACAGGTCACAATTGACATGCCTAAATTCGTGTAAGTTACACGTAAGTCACTCGTAACTTACGCAACAACTCACGAACTATGTTACGCGCAACTTACGAGGTGAGTTACGCGAATTTCGCTATAGCTACGCAGTGATTTACAAGGCAAGTTACACGATTTTGGCAAGTTACGCGGTGAGTTACGCGAAACCAAAGCCGTGAGTTACGCGTAACTTACACGAAGCCGTAGGGATGTCAATTGTGACCTGTACTGTAATGTGGAGTTTGATCTTTAAAATGACTCAGTGAACCATGTCGCAAAGATTTTTCCAGTTAGTATGACAACATAAAACACATGAACACTAAACACCAAGAACGTTACATTTCAAAAGAACAACATCCAGATATTTTCTAAGTAAACTCATCCTAACCCTTCCTACGATAGCGTGTAATCAGCAGAGGTATTCATGGTGGCGACTATAAGTACCAGTTTGTGGCGCTAGGAGGCGTTGCGATGTTTGACCTTCACTTGAATACGGCGGTGGCGCCTGTTGCTGCCCCCTGGGGTGAGATGTTGAGCGTACTGGGGGTGGTGGCGGTGTTTTCGTTCGACTCGTGACGTGGTTCTGGCCCGTGTGATTCTGGAAGGTGGAAAAGTTCTACATGTGGACAATGAATACAGTTGAGAAAAAGTTGAAAAAGACAGCATACAAGGAATTTAAGACGTACAATAAAATAGCAGGTAAGTAAGACAGCAAAACTGGGTAACAAGAAGCAACAGGTAATGCCAAAAGACAGAAGGAAGGTAAGTTAACGAGTTTACTCTGCATGACGGATATGTCCGTCCGGCCTTAGTTTATCCCATTGCTTAGGACGGACAGGTCCGCAAAGAGAAGGAAACATCAAAGAAACCACTTCATGCACCTACGAGCGTTAACCTACCCTATTTGCATCCTCGCGATCACGTTTTAGCGACCGTGTTTTAGAGGCAGTATCATGATAATCATTTTCTATCGGCCCATTCTTTTGGTGGTTCCTAGGTAGCGACCCTGCTTTATTATACACTGAAACATGAAAAAGCGATAAATTGAAGAATCAAAGGGAAATCCAAAATGGCCGCCATGGCAGCCATCTTGGTTAAGTGAGAAGTCTGAATTTCAATACCCACCCCAGAAATTTCAGATCAATACACCGATTTCACATCTCGCACGATTGCAGTGCCCCTGCTAGAATTTCTGTCGGCCACTTCTGTTTTCAACCTCATTACCAGGAGTAAGGCAAATACTTCCTAGATCGAGGTTGAAAAACACATGTTGGTTCCCGATACCGCCGCCAGGGATCCATCCCTGGCGGTGGCATTGTGAACCAATGCACGCAATTAAACCTCGATCCAGGAAATTGAGGTTGAAAACGGAAGTGGCCCACAGAAATTCCACCAGGGCCGCTGCGATCACGCGATATGTGAAATCGGTGTATTCTTTTAGCAGTTTTTTCGTTATCATCTGGAAATGACAAATTTTACAGGAAGAAGATTATGCATGGCAACAATACCCCTCTGGCCTGTACAGGGGTAAAGGGGCTAACAACAATTGGCAAACTAAACAAGAGAACAACTTCTCTACAAACCTTTGTTATTTGCAACTAGGGAATCATCAATATATGTCTTTTTACTTTTAGAATTAATTAATGATGCATGAGGACTATCAGTGCCCGTACTAGATATATCGGATCTCGCTGGACTATACGGACCGCCACCTTTCAGGGGATAAGTTTCATCCTAGGGAAGAGAAAATAGAGTTAGACAAAGAAACTGTCACCCCCAAAAAATCACCATAACCCTGAAGGCGACACCTTGTGGAATGTATCAAAACAGATGACTGAATGAATGAAGAAAAATTTTGCAAAAACGAAATTAAGTGACATGCCCTTGCAGAACAAATACAAGATGAACCATGTCACTTGAAAGGGACTATTACCATGTTAAGGCCTAATATTTGGACCTCATCTGCCCCGAGAGTCCAGCAGACGGCATCTTTTGTCAAAGTTTTCTCCATTCCTATGGTATTGAGTGAAAAATATTTGAAGAAAGTTTGTTCCTATCAACCATCTGAAGAATGTTTCTTCAAATTCTTTCAATTTTATTTCCAAAGTTTTCAGAAAACTTCAACAGAAGCTGTATACTCCAGTCCCAAAATGTTACAACATACGTCGTATTTTCCTATTTCCTCAAAGTTGAGAACATTCAGTTACTATGATATATTCCACATTGGTTATGCCTTCATATTCTACATGTACAGTTGCCGAAATGAGTACCGGTAAATTCCTATGTGCTGCCACCTTTTGCAATCATAAGTAACTACCACTTCCACCAATTGCATCAGCCCAGAATTGATGGATAAAACTTCCCAACATTTTTTAGAGATGCAAGTTTTGAGAAAAAAATAGCAAAAGTAAAAGAGTGGGAAGGAATGTGTCAAGCAACCATGCATGATGTGGTGTACATGTAGCAAGTGTGGTGATTCTAGGTGACTATGTGGTTAACGGAAATCTAGGATAGGAAATATTGATAAGATTTTAACTGATTCAACTTGAGGTGAATAGGAATGGGATCAACTGAAATTAATGTATCTGAAGAAATAGAAAAGTGTCTGCAGGGCAGTGAATTTTTTCATGCGAAGATAAGAATGTTGTTGTAGCGTGGTAAGCATTGAAATTGTGTGATGATATGTACCATCATATGTACCATGTGAATTTGTTAATGCCAGACTCCACAGGGGCGGATCCATGATTTCGGAAAAGAGAGGGCGGGGTGCAATATGCCAGAAACATCGAAATCTGCAGTGAATTTCAATGATTTGCTCCAAATTTCAGAATTTCACGGTCGATTTAACAGATTTGTTGACCGAAAGGGGGTGCACCCGGTGCACCCCCCTTGGATCCGCACCTGCTCCACTACAGCACTTTCCTCCCCTTGCTGCAGTTTCATCGGCCTATTGCAAGACCTGTAAGTTTTTGACTTGTCTGTCTGTAGCAGGAGTACGTAGGGCTTTCCACTATGACATAATATTTCACATTACTCTCAGTTCCCTTCTAGCAAGCTCAAGAAGCACTACATTCAGGTGCGATGTGGTTCCTGATACATCGAGGCCAAGGCACAAAGTGGCAACTCAGCCTGCAACCGAACCAACCATCCTCGGTCACAAATGTGACGCAAAGCTGTTGCTGAACAGGATGCCTCGGGGAAACAGCAGGCCCTAGAAACGGCTGCAGTGGGTTCTGGCCTTCATGTGGAATGTCTATGGTATGACTGGGCAACCATCTGGTGGTAGATGATGCCTTCATCCTTTCAGTAATTATCAAGGAAACAACATCACAGTCCACTACTGGGAACACTTGCACAAGGTCATAACAAGTACAACATCCATTTACTGTTATGTGGCTGGAAACATATTGCGGGAACATAACTAGGCCTGCTATTCTGTCCTTCCTCCAACTCCTTGTAACGTAGCTCTTTCATTTACCATTGGGGAAATGACTTGGCAAGGTTCAGTCAAAACAAATGCACCTTTATTGAAATATGACCTTGACTACTAACGACCTTCACCTTTTGACCCTGACCCTACGACCTCTACAGTACCAAAAGGTGCAACTCAACTGAGATCTTTTGGAAGGAAATTGGACTGGATCAGTCAAATCAAGATGAAACATCGAGTCAATATGAACTTTTCAATAAATATGACTTTTCTCTAAGTTGAGACGCACCTTGCGATGTACAATTCACGAAGGGCGGTATGCACCAAACGAAGATTATCTTGAACTCAGGTTGAGCCACAACTTTTCCATTGTCACATCATGCCCTGGCAAACGTGAACAATTGAAAAGTTGTGGCTCAACCTGAGTTCAAGATAATCTTTGTTTGGTGCATACAGCCCGAAGGGTCGTTATGCACCAACGAAGATTATTTTGAACTCACATTGAGCCGCAGCTTTTCAGTTGTTCAGGATTGCCAGGGCATGATGTGACAATGGGAAAGTTGTGGCTCAACCTGAGTTCAAGATAATCTTCGTTGGTGCATTACGGCCTAAATGTTGTCCTTTCACCAGAAGCTCTACAAGGCACTACTGACTGACCAAAATTTAGGGACATTCCAACAGCTGTAAATTTAGGTGGTGATCAGTTGCTCACCAATCTGTCAGTTATGTAAGGTGGTCCCTCAAGCGGGCAGTACACCAGATCTGATCGCCAGCGAGCAAAATTGGCTGTTGACGCCAGGTGTGCGCTGGACAGCGATGCGTGGAATCTTCTTGCAGGGATGATCGTCCAATACTAAACAACATCAAACTGATATCGCCTAGTCTGCTGTGGCTGGTGGGAAGATTGGTGGCAATAGACCGTTCTCAAATATTGACGTAAACGACAAAGATCTGCGTACTTCCGCCGAAATCTCAACCACAACCTCTCGGTCTGAAACTGAATGACGTAACGTAGACAACCCCACGACAGTGACGTCGAAGACGCTGCATCAGACTCAACCATTGCTGAATCGTGGATGGCGTCACGTCAGCTGGTTTCAGATTGAGGTTCTGGTTGAGATTTCGGCAGAAGTGCACAGATCTTCGAATTCGAGAATGGTCTATCAGATTGTTTGTGGTGTCATCTTCACCTCGCCTGGTTAGCTGCTTCCTTATGTCCCTAAAATCAGTGTCAGCCTCGCAAATGGACTAGAAGACATACAATACAAACAAAAGCCTCTTGCAGTTGTTCAACAGGGGAGGTTGAGGGAACTGAATGTTAGCATTGGGCTTCAACCATATCCTTTACGGGTAGGGCCCCATTTTGGACTACCTTAGACATAAACTGAAATGAACAACATACCTCGGTTAAACGGAAGACAGGAGACAACGACACGGTCTCGTTGCTGTTGAAGGAGAAATGCCGGCATGGTAAGGGGTCTGGACGATCTTGGGCACTGGGGTTATTAAATCCACTGGGGTTTACGAAATGAAATCCAAGATGGAGGGTTTGGGCTTGCGACACAAAGCCCGCGAGTAGTCCGAACCGCGGGTGGATGTACAAAATATTTGTTCCACCCTAAACTGCACCGAACACAAGACTTTGGGAACATGCACCCATCCATGACATCACTGACATCATATAAGATAATGAAACTTTGCAAAGAACAACATTGGATTCGACGTCTTGGAGAAAAGGGATCACCCAGCAGGACAATAAATGATTACACTGGGGGAGACCGCACTGGAGACTGGGGGAACACTTCAAAACACAGCACCATCACATGAAGAAACCTTCTTTTACAAAATATGATGCCAAAAATCAGAAGTTGCCACTCCTCTAACCATTTTGCAACAAAAATTTGTGTCATTTTTGTGTCAATTTGTGTCATGACGTCATGTACGTGTAAGTATGTATGTGATGCCAATGCATTAAAGTAGGTGAAGCCATGATTATGTCACGAAAAGGAATTTCAATCTATCAGAGTGAATTTTAGCAAAGTTATGATTTATGACTTAGGGTGATGTGCACTCTAGATGTGTACATGTATCATTTTTCCTGCCTACTTTAGGCCCCCATAGGCCCTACCTGGCATCACTTCAACTTTATGACAGTTCTGTTGGTGATCGAAAGTATGTCTGTTGACCTGTTTGTGATCGAAAGTATGTCTGTTGACCCGTTTGTGGTCGAAAGTATGGCTGTTGACTTGTTTGTGCTCGAAAGTATGTCTGTTGACAAGTGTATAACCAATCAGACTGGAGTGGGTCATTTTGGCAACAAGTATACATTGTTCATATACGACCATCATTCAATAACCACTGTCTAAAACAAGACAACCAGTATTTTGAAACAGACAATAGTTGCCATCAGATTGTGAAAATACACTTTTGACTTACAGGAACTAATAGCGGACCACCATATTTGCGAAACACGCAGTCGGACTTACTGAAATCGGCTCGGGGGTACCAAATGATAGTGTCGTCAGATTCGTCCTGAAATTTTGTGCATAACAGCAAGTGATGTGGAGAGTGTTTGTAAATGTTTTGTGTTCATTGTTAGTGTTCAAGTTCAAGTTCATGGACTTCTTCATCCTTAGAGAGCACTTTAGGGTTCGGCGAACTGCATTCACGACATCACGGTTTAAGAAGAACATTGTAAAAACGGTATACTTCATTCATTCACATCCTGGGTTTATCAGAACATGCATTACTCTACACACCTTCAAATTTTTTTCGTGAATTTGTGAAAATCCTCCCAGAAATTGACAAGCAATTCGAATGCTGTGCAATTTCATGAGAATTGAAGGGACTAGGAAAATTTTTTCAAGCTTCGGTTATTACAAAATGCTAGTCTTTCACGATAAATTCCCACCGTCAATTCACTTTTTCAATTAACTGTTAATTACTGGCACCCAGACAAATCAGTTATCACCATACCATGGAGCATTCACCACGTCACTGGGAACCTAATCAACATAATAGAGTACAAGCTCGCTTCATACAAAACATACAGCGAGAGGTTCCCAGTGACATGGTGAATTCTCCATGGTGTGGTGATGACTGATTTGTCTGTGTGCCAGTAATTAACACTTAACTGAAAAAGTGAATTGACGGTGGGAATTTATCATGAAAGACTAGCATTTTGTAATAACCGAAGCTTGAAAAAATTTTCCTAGTCCCTTTAATCTGAAGCATGACTGTAGCGAACTGGTCAAGATTTTTTTTTAGTCCACGATAGGTGGACTCAAGTTGGACTGCTTCTCAGGGAAATGCAGTTCCTTACTGCAAGGCCAGGCTCATGCTGGAATATTCATTGTACCTAGCAATCTTTTGGTGGTTTGTGGAAATGTCCGAAAAGTTGATTAGGTAATAGTTCTGAAATGGGTGTGAGATTGATGGCAATGCTTTTCACTGTTACAACTGCAGGGTAAACAGAAAATGAACAAGCCAAGCACAGATGCAATACTTATTGACACAGAATTAAGTTCCACTTTGTTAGTACATCACGGTTGTTTATCTCTGGCTCTGTTTAATACTCAACCAATGGGGCACTTTCCTGCCGTTAAGAGGCCGCCTGTTAGCAGTCCTAGAATGTCACAAAATTTGACGTCATAGATGTAAGCCTTGGCCTCCACGTCATTATGGATGATGTCGTGGCGAGCACTACTTCTCTGTGACGTCAAATTTCATGACGTTCTAGGACTGCTAACCGGTGGTGGCCTCTAACGGCAGAGTCTCTCATTCTGACATGAAAACTGTGCTGAATAGACTCTATCACTCCAATAGAGCGCAGCACCTGACGGGTCGCTAGCTAGGCCTTCAGCGTCACGATGTCCCGTGCCCCATTCTGAACGCCATGACGTCACTCGAAAAACCTCCACTTGTCGTCTCAAATCAAGACGTCATGGAATGAGTACGGGACGTCGTGACGCTGTAGTTACCCATCAGGTGCTGCGCTCTTTTGGAGTGATATCGTCTATTCGATTGAGTGTGATCAGAGCTGGGGAATAATGTCTGACAAACTAACAAAGGGAAAAGAGATTAGCTAGACACAGCTGAAAAACATTGCCGTAACCCAGGACGCGTCAGATTTTTGCGAGAAATGCTCTCTAGGGCGAAATTAGCCTTGATCGTTCTGAGTAACGTGTGTAGGTTTTCGCTCTTGGCGTGCAAAGCGTGTGGAGCTTGGGTCGGGAGACCATTGATTGCTGTTATTGTGTTTGTGGAGTTAAGAAAACAAAGGATGACAAAATAAATATGATAAGGAGAAGAAAAGAAAAGGAATGCATAAATTGGAAACGAAAAAAAATGTCGTTTATGATTTTAAAACCTATTTGAAAGTTATGGTGTCAGCAGCACTTTTTCACGAGGCAAATTCCCAATATCATTCAAAGTATTCAAGAGTGCAACAATCATACAGCCATTACCATTGAAAAAGGAAAAAAGAAAATATCTTGAAAGAATCCCTAGTGACATTAAGTAAAATCATGCGGCCCCAAATTTTTCAAAGCCATTTTGTCAATTTTCTAATTGGATTGCCTTGAATCCATTTTCATCTAATTTATAGACCTTTCCAACAAAGATGTGGCCTACTAGTTCTCCAACATGACGTTATGGCCATTCATTGTCCAAGCATGATTTAACACTACCAAACACATCCTCTCAGACAATTATTTTACCTAAACTTTTGTGCCCATGGCCCACTTGACCAGCTTAAAGCGAATTGATAGCGGATTTTGTTTACATTTGGCTGGTGTTTGTAAACACAAAATTCAGCCAATCAAAATGCACGAAAATTTCTTTGTTGACATTCTGGAGAAGTTTGTTTACATTTTTTCCTGAAAATTCGTCCCCTTTCAAATTCTATTTCTAAATCAAATTGTTTCGCTTTCGGTTCGCTTTAAGGCGGTGACAGACTGGCGCGTACGTGATGCATAGTGCAGGCGTTCCTCGTATTCTTCGGTACCGTAGGTGTTTCGGTCCGTGTTACCGCCTCCCTGACTGGTTGAACTCTTCCCGACGCATTGCTTACGCGCCAGTCTGCAACCGCCTTTAGCATGCCAGCGGCCATTGAATGGTATAAGCTTCTGACGTCATATGGTGAGAACTGTTAGACCACCATCTTTGTTGGAAAGTCTATACATGTTGCTATGGCAATGTCGAACAACATGAGTGTTTGATACGGTACTTGATCAGGGAATGCTCGCCCATGAAAAATTTGGGGCTCAGTAGGGGACATATTCAAAACCCCTCCTAACATAAGGCGCTTATTTTACTGTAATATCCATTTGCGCGCAACCTATAGTTCAATATCTCACTGCCTACCAAAGATTTGCACCTTTCTTTTAGTTCCGGAGGGGTANACAGGACATTTTCGCAAAATGGCGAGAACGGTAGCATAAAGGTTAAATTTTGCGGCAACGATCCGTCTATAGACCTATAAAGAAGATTGCCCAAAGGTCAAAGTTGCGTCGGTCGTCGCGAGATACAAAACCTAACGCATACACGTCGTACTATAAATCAGGTTGTTCGTCATGAATCTCGTCGATGCCAATTTGTTTTTTTTCCAGGGCTATGTTTCGGGCTAGGTGAGTACAGAATCGAACTTCATTACTTTTTCACCCTCTCAAATATAAACTACTCTCCGTTATCTGTCAGCTGTGATCCCCTTGCAACTTGCAGTAAATCACGGACTGAAATGACAAGTAACCCTCCCTGGCTTATCTTAAATTTGGGATACCACGAATTATTTCGCAGGCCACAAAATTCGCAAAGATTGTCGACAAAGATGATGTCATTGTTTACATCACGTGGCCCGATCCATTCATAAAATCATGATTGACATGCGCTGAAGCCCACTAGGTTTAACGTCGACAGCGCAGCTTGCCTCTGTCTGATTGGCTACTCCGTGAACACAATGTTCATATTTGTTCTCGCTTCGAAATATCAAAATGGGTTAGAAGGTGTTGAAATTAAATATGCCTACCGAGTAGGCTTTCGAAGGGGACATTCAAACGGTGGAGAAGAAAACAAGTAATGTGACATGTTGATGACGTGGGGTTTGCAGTTTTGGCTGCTTGATGCAGAAGTTTTGCCACCAGTGCTATAGCGGCAGTGGACACTGACATTCTACAGTTGGAGCAATTGCTCAGTAGCGGCGTGGTGTAGTGGTTAGCGAGACGGACTTCTGATCAGAAGATGCCGGGTTCGATTCCCAGTCCTGACCAAGAAGAAAACAAGTTCGCTTGTGGCCTTGAGCAAGTCACTTGCTTCACCCCACCCAGGTGTAAAAGGGGTACCAGCCAGTGACCAGCTAGTGATGGTCTATGTGAATGTTAGTCCAAGAGCGCTGAAATCGGCTGCCGGGACTGCAATACTCCCCGGGGAGTGGAGATATGATGGAGGAATGAACAGGAAGAAGTGCGTGTGAAGTGCCTTGACACTTAAATGTAAAAGGCCCGCACTTTATTATCAAACGAGGTATTCTTACCTCTGATTAAGAAGCCTTCCCTAGATCCTGACATTCTCAAAAATTACAGGCCTGCCTCCAACCTGTCCTTCCTTTCAAAGGTTTTGGAGAGGGTTGTTTGTAATCAGCTATCAAACCATCTGGCTGATAATGATGTTCTTGATAAGTTTCAATCTGCTTACAGACCATTCCACAGTGTCGAAACGGCACTGGTACGAGTGCACAATGACATAGTGCATGCTCTTGATGATAAGAAATGTGTACTGCTTGTGTTACTCGATATGAGTGCCGCGTTTGGCACTGTGGATCATTCTAGATTACTTGAGAGACTTGCTGCCATGGGTGTTTCTGGCACAGCACTGGCATGGTTTACATCTTATCTTGACAACAGATCACAGCAGGTCCTCATTAATGGTAAAATGTCAAGTTCACATCCTGTCAAGTTTGGTGTTCCCCAAGGTTCTATCCTTGGACCAGTACTGTTTACTGTCTATACTACCCCTGTGGGTGGAATCATGCGCACGCTTGCCATCTCGTACCATTTATATGCTGACGATAGTCAGTTATATATATACTTCACTATAACTGAGCTAAATGCCACATGCACCAGGATCTCTAATGCTGTCCATGACTTGAATTCGTGGTTGGCTGAAAACTTCCTCAGCTGTAATGATGATAAAACTGAGATCTTATTAATCTGTTCTCGCAAATTCAGCAGCATGATTGATCTTCCTACCATCCGGATCATCGATGCAGATGTATACACATGTACCTCCACTAGAGACTTGGGCGTGATCTTTGACCGTGACTTCAACTTCAAACAGCACATTAACACCTGTGTGCAGGCCACAAACTTTCACTTGCACAACATCGGCAGAATCAGAAAGTACTTGTCTGAAAAAGCCACGAAGTCGTACGTCCAGGCTCTTGTCATCTCTCGCTTGGACTTTTGTAATGCCCTCCTTCCTGGTCTGCCTAATTCTTCTATCCAACCGTTACAGAAGGCACAAAACTCTGCTGCTCGTATAATCACGAAATCCAGGAAACGCTCGTCAATCACCCCCGTACTTAGGTCTTACACTGGCTTCCTGTGAAACAACGAATCAAGTACAAAGTTCTTCTCCTAGCTTACAAGCGTCTTCACCAACTTGCTCCCCCATATCTCTCAGAACTACTCACAATCCATACTACTTCACGAACTCTGCGCTCGTCATCGGCTCCCCGCCTGTCGATTCCCAAGGCCAATGCCATGTCAGTCGGTGGCAGAGCCTTCTCAGTTGAAGCTCCTCAGTTGTGGAATCAACTCCCCGCATCTGTGAGGAACTGTATCTCTCTCAATTCCTTCAAGGGTCAGTTGAAGCATTTTCTTTTCTGTGAGGCCTTTCAAGCGCTTTGAGCGGCCAGTATTGGCTAGATACTGCGCTATACAAGACGCATGTTATTATTATTATTATTATGCATATCAATTCTAGCATTTTCTGGAAAGGAACAAGTAAATAATAATTGCTTTTTCTAATAGCAATTTCTTTTTAGCAAGAGCATTTACTATGGGATCTATGCACACGGATGGAAGTAATTGCTTCAATTTTCAAGTAAAAAAGCATTCGCTTTTTATGCATGTGGACCAATGGCTCCGTCACAGGATGAGATATTTGAAGTCACCATGGGAGAAGTACAAGTTTTACAAGGTCAACTTGAAGGTGTAATGTATGAAAAAACCATGCTATTCAAGGAGATTGATTGAATTAGAGAAGTTCTCATTCTGATTGTTTTTCAGCTGCCAGGGAGTGCCGAATGACTGTCAAAGGAACCGAGTATAGAGGGACGCATAACACTACTTACTACGGAGAACCGTGTGTCCCGTGGTCAAAGGTCCCCAACGGATGGAAGCCTTCTGGTGCTGAGAATAGAGAACGTGGATACTGTAGGAACCCAGATAATGGGAGAGAGCCATGGTGTTATTATAGGGCAGATCGTGTTTACTGGCATCACTGCGCAGTTCCAATGTGCCCGGGTGAGTTGTTATCTCCGTCTTCCAAGCTGCATCTTGGCTACCAAGGGTTGTGACATCGCTCCGCCCTCCGACTACGCTCGCACAAACCCTTGGCATCTTTCGCAGTCATCACCTGTATTTCACTGGCTGTTCTGTTACCACCCCTCCGTTCAAAATACGCATTTGGTACCATCACATTTAGTGTTTTTATTTCAAATAGATATGTCATTATATAGTGTTTATTGACTTATCTCATCATTTCGGAACTGCTACTTAATCATTATTTTTAACAATTAATTGGAAGAAATCCCCTATACCAGGACATCCCGTACGACTAATCGATGGAAGAGCTATATATGTACTAATGAAATCCACGGCTTAGCAAGTACACGTGGGCTGACAATTAGCCCCGACTGGTACAATTCAATGGCTGCTTCCCATTTTTGTACTCACGAGTACTTTCTTTCCATCAATAAAAGTATCCAATGCCTGTCGTTGCAACAGATTCAAACTCTGAATCAGGAAAATCAGGCCTTGAAATCGCGAATCGCTCGCTCTCATGCTGCAGCATTCGCCATGTTGTTTTCTGTTACCTCGTTCCTAGTTCCTACGCAAGTAGATTGCAGTACTGAAGAGTTAGTTGGTATCATGCCAAAACCTGAAGGCGATGTTAACGGGCAAATATCAGGAGGGCTCTGATTGGTACATTGATTTCTCGATGTGGGTGAATACAGAAATTCATGCGAAAGCTTCCAGGGGTAGTGGCGTAGTCTTTATGACGTAGCCAATACACGTGGAGTTCCAGGATGCAGCTCACGTCACACTTGTTCATCTTTTGTCTATTTTAGGCCTTGGCCTATATAACTTAGGCCTGTTAGGCGTACATGTACATCCACTGCGTTTTTGTGTTGTGGTTTATAGATAAAGGCGAGAGGGAATTATCAGAGACTGACTGTCAACAATTAAAATTTTTTAAATGAAAATAGTAAACTATCATAGGGTAGACACCGATGGTCTTGCGTCGAAGTATGAATTAAGCCTAGTTTATACTTCGACGCACGACCATCGGCGTCCGACGCACGACCAAAATCTGGACGCCGACATCGTCGTGTTGATTCATACTCCAGCGTTCCTCTGCGATTGCCATCGGCGTCAGGACGCACGACTCCTTGGCGTGCGATTTTCCAGAGTTCAACCAATTTGAACTCTCTGCGTCCGATCGCGGCGACCTACCAATGAATGAAGAGTTTTGTGGTCATGGGATCAAAGGCTCATGTTTATGCATTGAATTCCAATGCCGCGGCGGTATTACGGAGTTGAAAATAGGTTACGCCGTTGTTACGTAATGACTCATGTAACTAAATCTTATCGCCAGAGCATTCACACTCCCGCGATAGGACGCGGACAAAATCGCACGACGGGATCGGCGTCCAACGCAAGATTGCGCGTCGGACGCCGGCGATGGTCGTGCGTCGAAGTATAAAGTAGGCTTAAAGCCCAGTTTATACTTCGACGCACGACCATCGCCGGCGACCAACGCGCAGTCTTGCGTTCGACACCGACCACGTCGTGCGATTTCGTCGCCGTCCGATCGCGAGCTGTAATTACTTGAGTCACTTCATAACGGGTCGCCGTCGCTAAAGTACGCTGGACTATGAATCAATTCCGCGAAGTCGGCGTCCAGATTTGATCGTGCGTCGGACGCCGATAGTCTTGCGTCGAAGTATAATTTAACCCTAGTTTATACTTCGACGCAAGGCCATCGGCGTCCGACGCGCGATCAAATCTCGACGCCGACTTTGCAGAATTGATTCATAGTCCAGCGTACTTTTGCAACGGCGACCCGTTATGAAATGACTCAAGTAATTACAGCCACGTGATCGGACGCCGACCAAATCCCACGACGGGGTCGGCGTCGAACGAAAGATCGCGCGTTGGTCGCCGGCGATGGTCGTGCGTCGAAGTATAAA
>NMRB01000294.1:301231-313434 GCA_002633025.1 Notospermus geniculatus
TCGGTTTTGTATAATCGTGAATATAGTTCGAAAACTGTAAAATTATAGTGAAAATGTAGTATTTTCTTTTACAATGTTGCCACATAAAATCATTGCAATTCAAACTGATTTAAGGACTATCGTGTGAGAACAAGCTAAGAGCAACGTAGAGCGTGGCATGTATGCATGTATGCATATATGCCAACAACATGTATGTTGTTTGTGGGCATCACTTTGAAACAGGCCCCTGGTGATCAAAAGCAACGTTCCCTTGATAGAGACCAATAATCATCAAAAATTTCAGGGCAATCGCTCAAGGCATTCTCTAGCTATTTTACATAAAAAAATCAAAATGGCCACCATAGTTGCCGTCTTTCATAGTCGACGGTGCTGATCATCGAAAACAACCTTCCCCTCATAGAGACAAAGGCTCACAAAAAAATCAGGTTGCTCACTCAAAGCGGTTTCAAGTTAATTGACGGAAACCAAATTCAAGATGGCCACCATAGCCGCCATCAGTACAACAGACCCCAAAGCCGAATATTTGACCAATGCATGACACGAAGTTGGCATACATCGTAGAATCCCACAATTACAGAAGGGTTGGTTCTAAACCTGGCAGTGGCACGCTGGCACTGGTACTGGCACTGGCACTGGTATCATACTATGGCCAGAAGTCATGAAAAAATTGTATACTTACGTAACAGTTATTACCCGGTATTTTGGAAGATAACAGGGCCAACCAGTTTAACATGGATCACGTATGTTGAAAATAATTTTAATTTTTTTCCAGTTCTTTAGATTTTTCAACATAATTGGTCCACGTTAAACTGGTTGGCCCTATTATCTTCCAAAATAACAGCTGTTAGGTAAATATACCTTTTTTTCACGATTTCTGACCATAATATGATGCCAGTGCCAGGTTTAGAACCAACCCATCGCAGAATAGTGTCCTCCGAGCAACAACAAGTGGACAAAACATGTCGTTATTTCGACTCCTCCGTTATCGATTTCCAATAGCTTTCATTGCAAAAGATGTGTTTTAAGCAGCAGAAAGGTATGAAGAACTAATCCGAAGAGTCACTTGTCAGAATAACGTGTGCTGTGGAATCGAATCAAGACGTGTTCGTACCATGAAGTTATAGAATGAACCAGGTGACATTTGAATAGGGTCAGCATGCGGCATGGAGAAAACGCGGAATTCCACGGAATTCCGCTAGACATAATTTGGTGGTCTGCAGTTTATACTGTACTATTAAGTGGTGTGAAACTTGTCACGTGGATCATCCCCTCCCATCCCGTCCCCTTATCTCTTATCATATTGGCACTAGCCTAGATACGAAGTAGCAAAGTGGTTGAGCTACAGAAACAATCCCGCTGTGGCCGCATTCCAACTGCTTTGCTTGGACTTGTTGTTTCATTATTATTTTATGCTACATCTGTTAATGCCAGTGTATAGTTCATTCCATTGTTAAAAGCTATAATTACAGTCACGGATTTTCGTGGAATTCCGCGTTTTCTCCATGCCGGTCAGCATGTGAGCTCCCTTCAGTCGACTGTAGCCGTGGTTACACTACATAAAATCCCAGGGATTTTTTTCGTGGTCACACCTATGAATTGCCGGTGTGAAAGGAATTAAGTCCGCCTGGAACCCAAGTCCGGTCTTATTGTTCAGCGAGAGATTAGGATATATGGCTAGAGAGACCATGACCATTCGAATATAACCTTACAATAGCGAGCTATTGTTTGGCGGATCTGCATTCCTAGGACGCTGATTCCTGTCACACCTGGCTTCGAGAAACCCCTGTCTGAAAAACACGGGTTTTTGAGACACGGTAATCTCGCCGTGCTGTTCGAAATCCCCGCTGCAGCAGCTACTACACGTACCAACACAAATAACGGCACTGTGCCATTTAGCGTTTATCCTTACATGTTCCGGCCATCTGCCAGAAAGTTACCGGTATATCGAAGACATTATCATCATCCCAGGTAGGCCTACAGGAGCCAGAGAAGACACACTAATGAGTGGAGCCGAATCGGTTAATGTCATCCTGGGTATAACAGAAATACTCTAAATCCTCAGATTTATGGGTACACATCGAATATTCAAGCCGACGGATAGACCACGCCCCCTGAATCGCAATATAAAAGGGTCACGTAGTATCTATTCAAAGGCATGGCCAATGGGCTAGTTCCGCGCACTACCACCGTGGCAGAATGACGTCCGGCCGACTTCAGTATGGTCAATTTCAAGGTGTCCGCGTTCGATTACGATACGATCAGCTTGCGATCGATTCGACTGACGGGTCTTGTGACTTTTAAACAGCGTGTTCCAGAAAAACGCTAAGAGTTTCGAGAAGTTTCTCGATAAGATAGTTGAAGTGAATGAGTAGTGGGTTTCGACACCGATTCGCACGGGGTGGTCCAAAGAATGAGGCATTTTTTTTCTTAAAAAGGGACATTCATTTTTTTTCTTAAAAAGGGACTTTCGTATTTGTGTCCAGCAAAACCAGTCGTTTGAGGCAAGGGTAAAGGGACACCTGCTGAGAGTAGAAGAAATCGACTTGGTAGCAATTTCATAATGGGTAGACAATGCGGAAATGAAACAACAGGCGATCGCTCTCCTCATGTCACTGCTCAGCGACATACGAGTAGGCCTACTTTTGCCGTACATGTACATTTTCAGTGTAAAAGGTAGTGTTAATTCGCCCTAAACCTTCCCCTCCCAATAAATCAACTTACCAACCCAGGAAAAAATGAACTACGAACTACTATGAACGCTTGCCAAATAACTGTGAACTTCATAGTTTTACCATGAAATTTATAGTAAAACTATGAACTTTACAGTTATCTGGTAAGAGTTCATAGTAGTTCGTAGTTCATTTTTTCCTGGGAATGTTGACATTTTTGGAGCCACCCTGTATAAAACCGAGCTCACCCAGTGGGGTCAATTTCAAATCGAGACTACGTGTCGATTTCACGACCCGGCAAGCGACAGAGCGAAGTTCCTTCAGCCATTCACAGAGAAACCATTAGGTTTCTTTCATAAAAGACGCGCGCGCTGACACAACGCGGTAAGCCCAACCCTCCTCGACCACTTTATTGAATAGGACAACCATGATTGGCTCTCGCTGACCTAACAATACCATACTCGCCCCGCCTACGATGACAATGGCAATGAATGACCAGCGATGTCACAAGCCTTGGCAAAGAAGTCAAATCATGGGCTAAATCAAAACATGCATGAATGATAGTGCGGATTAAATGTAAAACGGTCTCCCCTACTCTAACCGGACACTGTAGTTTCATATCACAAACGCGCCGCGCATTGAGTCGCCCTTCTATTTTTTGCCATAATTACGAGCAGCGCGCGCGGCCCGCGCGCCTCGCATTTATTGTTCCATTAATTGTTTAACAGCCCACACGAAGCCCACCTTATTACAACTCAAAAGGTGATTCAATAATAACCGACTGTGGTCGCTTAAAGGGAGACATGCGAAAAATATTGCCCGGCGGGCACAAGTTCTCCGAGTTGTAGCGCCGTCTGTTAATACACGGTGACACTACGCTATATCACAGGCCCCTGTAGAGCTATAGTGAGCTTAGAACACGTATCTAACCAAAAAACACTAGTTTGTAAAAAACACACCCCGAGCTCACTAATTTATGAGCTCGTGGTGTGTTTTTAGATACGTCTTGTGTTTTTTAGATACGTTTGGTTAAAAAAGTGTTCGAAACTCACTGATAGCTCTACAGGCGCCTGTGATAGAGCGTAGTGCCACCGTGTATTAACAGATGGCGCTACATCTCAGACAACTTGTGCCCGCCGGGCAGTATTTTTCGCATGTCTCCCTTTAATACACAGTATACATGACTAGCGTGAGTTATTGTACAGTGACTTTGTTTACCATTCGCTCGCACAGCCCTTCTGGCGCTTGTCATTCATGGTCATTGTAGAGGAGGCGGGGCGAGTCGTTGACATTGTTAGGTCCGCGAGAGCCAATCAGTGTTATCCTATTCAATAAGGTGGTCGACGAGGGTTGGACTTACCGCGCGGCGTCTTAGCGCGCGTCTTTAGTGAAAGAACCCTATTGTAAAGACATGCATATGAAATAATTGGGCGGTGACGCAAAGTTTTAATGAGGTCGACACTTGTACCCATAAATCTGAGGATTTAGAGTATACCCAGGTTCAATGTCGTTCTACAAAACTATACCCTGGGTATAGTTCGATCTACAAAAGTATACCCAGTACCGTAGTTTTGAGCCTAGGTACGAGTTAGGAATTGATGGCCGCCATTTTGTTTCTCGCTTCAACTGAGACGGCAATTTTGCAATCAACATCGAAAACAGCTGCTCCTTAATTAGTAATTAGCTGTTAATTAACGGCCTAGCAATGAACAGAGTAAACCTGTATGTGACATAAAAATCAACTTTATCTGATTTTAACCACACAAACGTCATTGGAAAGAGCTTGAAAAGACTTTTAAAATGATATAAATATGAACAAAGTTATGACAATTTTAATATCACAAAAATGACCCATTTTCGGTAGTAGTCAGCGTCCTTATGGCGTTCTGCGGAAACAACATGTTAGAGCAATCTGTTACAGCAATCTGAACCCATGTTTAGGACGCTTATTTGATTCCGAGGTAGCATATTTCTATCTGTTGATAATACATTTTGGGGTGTAAATCCAACCGTTCAAAAGTTAGCTGTACATCGTCACCCATTCTCGTGTACACAGCTCCATTGTAGCGTCTAATTGATATCCAATGATGAAGTTCAAATCCCAATACTGAAAACTTAGGAGCAACTTTTGACGCAGGAACTTTTTGTAGATGGGGCAATCCAGAATATAGTTCAACCCCTCGATAATAGGGGTCTCTACTGTACTACAGGGTGTTTCAAAAAAGTATACATTTAGAAAATTGCCTCCCAGATAGTAGTTTTATTAGCTTTCAGAAATCTCTTATCTGGTGTCAGTAGACCTTGATCTCTTCCTTTGTTTGCCATCAAATCAACCATTATCGGTTCCGCATGAGCGAACACAGGCGATTTATTTGTTCCCAATTTGAAATGGCTTGCGCACGGATGTGAAAGGGTTAAACAGAATTACTCGCCGTTGTTGTAAAATGTGGACATGTACTTTGTATCTCCTAAACTCCCAAACAATAATATCGTTAACCCGAAAACTGTTCCACCTACAGTTATGCTACCCCTACTATATTACAATACTATTTGAACTTACCAAATTTTTATGACCTAGACTCGCGTCGAGTAAGTTGGGCTGAAAGGGAAAATGTCGTCCTGGGTATATACAAAGATTACCCAGGATCTCAATCTTCACAAAAACAATACCCTGGGTGCAGTTTCCGTAACCGAACATCACCCAGCATCGTAGTATGACACCTGGATTCGAGGTTATCTCGCCCGTGGTCACGTGACTACCTGAAGAATGTCATGAACAGCGAAAGTCAAAAAATATCCCACAGCGAAACCGCGAGATTCAATGGGAATTCTAAATAGGACTCGTTCCTAGGCACTGATTGCGGATGCTGGGTGATGGTCGGCTACCGAAACTACACCCAGGGTATTAGTTTAGTGAAGACTTAGATCCTGGGTAATGTTTGTATATACCCAGGACGACATTTACCCTTTCAGCGTAAGTTGGATTGTCCCGTATCTAGGGAAGCTAAGAAATGTGCCGTGATGGTTGTTTTCTTTCTCTTCATTAGGAATTCCGTGAATGCGCCATGGTCGTTATTTTCCTCGTCATCGTCACAAGCCATTTGTTCGTCATGCGTTTCATATTTCATGTAATGTAGGTAGGCCTATGGATATTGACAGCGACCTAAGTGACTCTCTCTGGTCGTTTTGCATCCGCCCGCAGTAAAACTTTTCAACCTCGCTTCTCTTCGTATTTACGCTGCATATATGCGGCGCATATGGTTGTTTGTCCAGGTGTATCAGAGTAGAATGACCGGAAAATAGATGGTTGGCATTTGTATAGCTGTTTTGGAATGCTCATGGTGTCTATAGCGACATAAACCCTGGTTTAAAGCTGACGTGAACGAACAAAAAGCCCCCATGATTGATTGATTGATAGTTTTATTCATCCTTAAAAGAAGATTACAATACAATCAATAATACAAAATAGAGAAAAGTACGGAAAGAAATACATACAACATGAGCACAGAAGAAAGTAGAAAAAGACATCATACAACATGAGCACAAAAGAGAGTACAAAAAGACAGTATAGATTCAACAGAACAGAAACCTGGGCTGACCGAATCGAAGCCCCGACAGCACCAACAGTGCCGAACAGAGGGTCGTGCAATGCTTTAGCCATCACACAGTTTCTCCGCCAGGCCATGCCGGCGCCATCGGAGCCCCGACCCAGTCAGTCATATTGTTCAGTATCGCACACAAAGTACGGAAAGAAATACATACAACATGAACAGAGAAGAAGGTACAAAAAGACAGTATACAGTTTACAGCTTATGGTCCAAGCGCTTAAATCAGGTTGAGAATAAATACATGTAGCAGGACTTTTAACAAAAACCTGGGCTAACCGAATCGAAGCCCCGACAGCACCAACATTGCCGAACAGAGGGTTATGTAATGTTTTATACCATTACACAGTTTCTCCGCCAGGCAATGCCAGCGCCATCGGAGCCTCGACCCGGACAGCCCTGTTGTTTAGTATCGCACACAAATACTAATACAGTGGGTAAGGAAAACCATTACGAAACTTCCACACACCCTGTGCAGATGTCGTCATGAAAAGTTCCCAGCTAGCTGCAGACATGTTATACAATACATTATTTGTGCCACCAAACATGCCTTCTAGCATAATATCTTCTTCTTGTTCGTATAACCTATGAAATAACATAAAATCCATTGCGCTCAGTAGATTATCAAATAGAGAATCTCTCTCGCAGATTTGCTTTTCACAGTGAAGAATGACATGATTAACTATGTCGTCACTGGCCATTTTACACATTTTGCAGTTGATCTGAGCTACCTTCGATTTTACAAGCGACAATAATACCAAAAATGCGAACTGCAACTTAAAATATGGAAATTTCTTGGCAAGAAGCCAGCATGGATGAAACTCGGGTGTTACCATAACTTCGCTAAACCTTAACATAATACCATCCCTTTCAATATCTCTCCTATATGACACAATCTCACGTTCACGAATACTATTCATAACTATCCTCTTCCAAACAATACGATCTGGAAACTCAGCTGTACGAGCAAATGTAGTCAAAAAGTCATAAAGATTATACCTTCTAAGCGCAGAGATAAATTCTGGCACAAGACCTTTGGGGCTACTGCATGAGCCTACAGCGCCACAGCACAATCGAAAGAGAAATACCTTTTTTAGGACACTTCCCTGAATTGCCTCGCAGAGGCGCCCAAATAACAATAATCTCATTTTGTCAATATACCACAGTCCAAGAGATGCGACTACTGCTGTGGATGAGGTTCTCACATGAAGACCCTGAACATATCGTGCGAAAAGCCTTTGTAGTCTCTCAAACTGCAAGTAGTTGTTTTTTGTGAGATTTGTGAGAAATTCGCACCCATACATAGCACACGGGAGTATCATACGTAACCATATTTTACAACTAATAATTGGATTTAGACCAGTGATACCACAGTGAAGCCCGACTGAGGAGAGTGAAAAAACATTCTGCCGAACTTTTCTCAGCATCTCATTAACTACATCCTTCGAATTCAACCTATTGTTGAAAGTGACACCAGCATACACGACAGAGTCTTTAATTGGTATTTTAGATCTATTAAGTTCAAAGTTCGTGTCAGCTCGGCAGGTACCCGTCGCCTTAAAGACAATGGCACTTTTTTGTGCATTATAGGTAAGTTTCCACGTGTCAGCATACTTGTCAATCACGGCTAGCTGGTGATGCATATCCTTTGCGGAAGGTGTGGGTACAGTAGTGTCATCGCATAACAGAACAGTTGGAACTTTTATAGATCCTAGCTGTATTCCATGATTGTCTCGACTCAGTTCTATAATTAAGTCGTTGATGTATACCAGGAACATCCAAGCTGATAGGACTCGACCTTGCCCTACCCCTTGTTTCACTGCAAAAACAGGCGTTAGTTCTCCTTTATAGAGTACACAACTTTGCATATTGCCATATGACTGACAGATTATCCTCCACAGTTTAGCATTGATGCCAAGGGTATAGATTTTGTGGAAAAGACCCCCATGCCAAACAGTGTCAAAGGCTCTTTGATTGTCTAAAAAGGCACAGAAGCAGGTGGATGAGCGCTCAACAAAGTGGGCCACGCATTCCCTCAGAAGAAAGACGGCTGCACTGCAGCCATATCCCTTACGGAAACCCATCTGAAGATCATGTGGGAAATTCATTATTTCACAGAATTTCCAGATCCTTGTTAGAATCACTTTTTCAAATATTTTACCCAGCACAGATGTAAGAGTGATTCCACGATAGTTTCCGGGGTCTTTTTTGTCCTTATTTTTTCCTTTGTACAGTGGGATTATCGACCCTGTCCTGAATGAGACTGGAGAGTATTCATAACGTACAATCCACGAGAACAGTAGTTGTAGGTGATTGACAAGTGAATCACCTGCGTATATCCAGAGGATGTTGACACCCCGAAAGCTCGAAGACAAATAAGGTGTCGCCCTCCTGGCGTCGTGGGGTATATCATGTTCTGAGCCTTCGTTTGAGGTGTCTGCCGGGCGTTTGCAATTCTCTTGCTCGTCGCATGGGGGCTTTTTGTTCGGTCACGTCAGCTTTAAGGTGAAGGAAATCGGCACAGGCCTAGCGGTGGTCTCAGAACAAAACCTATTGTGCGGCAGCCCATAACAATAGCTCATTGATCGAATGGGGTGGAATTCCCCGCGTTTTCTACGATTTTCGGTTTTGTTTTGCACTTAATGAGGATGGCGCATTTTTTTATCCCGACAGGTCGGCGCTGCGAGCGATGTGAACTGAGCGACGTCATTGACGTCATTTTCGGTGTTGACGTTGCGTCATGAGAAAATTACCTGTACATTTTTGTACAGAAATAATGACTCAAAAACGTTGCTATTATCGCCATCGTATCTCTTAAAATAATATTTTAAGAAAAAAATAATGAGATTAAAAGAAAATTTCATCTGCTACACGATGATGTAACTTTTACTGTCGGGTGACCAAAACAAACGGGTTATTTTCATGCCAGAAATAAATGGAAATAACGTTAGAAAACCGACATTTTGGTCACAACGCTCGCAGCGACGCCGAGTGGTGCTAGTACAGCGCGGTCCTCATTGGTTGATGATTTTATGAAAAATCGGTTTTAAAGCTGAACTCCTTGAACAAAAACCACAGCGCCGCAGTATGGTGGTCAACAGAAGTGCAAACGGCCTTCCAAACACCTCCAGAACATGATAGACCACCAGCATATTAATTTTGTTGGCACCACTGTATTCAATCTCAGGCTTTCTATCGAGACACATCAAGAGATAGTGTCCAAGTGACAGAGCCTGGGTAGACTTAGTACAATCCGTAGGAACCTGAGCATGAGGTTGACCAGGGTTCTTTAGTGATTGCGCGCAGTTAAAATATGTCTGTTCTAGAGTTTCGGATTGTAAGGTTCCAGCCTGAAGAAGACCCCGGTTGGGATCGAAAATTCGCAAACACTCTTGAAATTGCCTTTTTATCTATCATCAGTTAAAATATGTGGTACAATTGCAATAACTTCGGCATCAACAAATAATACACCACTCGTCTGAGTTTCAGAAACTCAATTTGGTATCATTGTAAACATGTTGCACATAAATCTTATTTTATTTCTTTTGTCATAGTTTTGTTATTTGAATATATTTTCACAGAAACGCAATGTACTTGATATGAGCAATAATGCATACATGACTCGCGCGAGTGTGTGTATTTGGAGAAAGAATATTTAATTGATTGCGGTAATTATGACCAAAGGGATAAAATAAGAATTATCCTCAACCTATACATAATGATATCTGATGACGTTGATATACGTCAAATGAGCGTTGTATTGTTTTTGAATGCAAATGTTTTCAACTGGTGCTTTGGTAACACCATAAATGTAAACAAGACGTGAATACTATAGAATAGTGACCGACTTTACTCTCTGGTTCGGTAAGAATCTAATGCCCTGGGCCTGCAGAAATCACTGGATGCCATGTCTTGATGCTGTTCTATTGACTGACTCAGGGTGAATACAGTGGCGCCACCAAATAGCCTGGTAGTCTATCATGTTTCGGAGGTGTTTTGAAAGTGCCTTATGGTCGTTTGCATTTCTCTTGACCACCACCGTGGCGTGGTGGTCTTTTTTAGTGCTCGGATCTCCAGTTCGTGTTCATGCAGTTCAGCTTTAACTAATAGTAAACTTAGTCCTCAAGGTGCCAATAGAGAGATTTGGATGATATCCGAGTAAAAGCTTCACGTATTCCAGAAAATGTGAATCAGGGCATTTTTAAACCTTAATCATTACGGCAGAGTCACGCAAGTGGAATGAAAATTATTTCCTCAGGCTGATGCGTGTAAATACACAGCTTCTCTTGAGGAAATATTCATTTCACCCAGTTGACCAAAGAACAGGTGTACCTGCACGTACAAAGTCCACAGGTACACACACTCAGTGTTACCTGTCGAGTTTCAACGTAACGCGACAAAGATGTGTGTATTCACTGGCCTGTGCTACATTTTAGGGGTCAACTTGTGTGCCATCAAAAGTTGGGACCATTCGTATAGCGTGATTTTGCCGTAGGCCTAATGATTAGTTTATAACAGGTGACTGAAATAATTTTTTTGAGAAAAGTCTATATAGGGGTTCTTCACGTGACGTCTCACCCTAATTAGCATAGAATTCATAGGAATTGGCCGTCAGTGTCAATGGGGTTTATTGAAAGAAATCAGATTTTAACTGGAATATTTCCAAACTGCCTTTCTTATCATTTCAGTTTCTTGATATATGATTTTTCAAATAAAATGACATTTTCTACAGCAGTCTGGTGATTGAATGACACCTGCCTGTTGTAAAAACAGACAATTAGTGCTGAATTACATAGAGTTGTAGTGTATTGCTCACGGCCAAGCACATGGCTAATTATGGCTAATTATGTATTAATTAGTTCATTAGCATCGAGTTGTGACGTCGGTGAAGAACCTCTATAGGCACCTGACTGCTGGTCTTTATGTATGGTATACAGAACAGTGCAGTCGGTAGCCAAGATTTAGAATTCCGCCTCGAAGATGAAATTTTAGGGTCTAATTAAAAGTTAATTAATAACGTTACTGCTGACCCAAATTCACAATTTTATATCAGAATATACGGAGCAGGTTTATACTTAAGGGGCATGTATAGAGGCCACTGAGTGAAGTACCACAAGTGGGACCCATCCAAAAAGTTAACTATCCGTGAGGTTGACAGCCAGAAGGGCATGGCCATCAGTGTCTATCATGCTATACATGCATGGCTCACTGTACACTGCACACACACACTAATTACACAATCCCCATTGTCTTTACGAGACATTACATCACTTGAGCTTCGGGACAATCAAACTCCAAGCCACCACCCTTTCCGACTAATCAAGTAACGTAAAACGCAAAAGAATGAATACAGCTGGAGACAACGACCCACGAAAATGTTGAATTTATCGCGGTTCGTCCATCATTGGTGAACCTTGCGGTAATTTCCAATTTCACAACATAAGGGAACTGCCATATTGAGTTGCTCGAACTACTTCCGGGGTTCAACTCGGTTCAGTCGGGTCGCAACCCGAACTCCATAAATTCATCAGGTATGTACTCTCTTTGACGTCATAAATGTGACCGATATCGTTACTCGGGTTGAATACAGTCCAAACTCGACCACTCACGTGACAGCATTGTGACCAGCAGCAAAAAGTCGTCGAATTCACTGGAAAATGTGTAGTGGGATGCGCAACACAAAATGTGTAGCTGAGCGAGACTACGTGAAAATGGCAGCTCCCATGTTTTGTGAAATTAGAAATGCAGTGCAAGTTTCACCGGTGATTCTGGACTATCAGAGATAAAGACAACATTTTCGTGGGTCGTTGTCTCTAGCTATATTCATTATGTTGCGTTTTATGTTATTTGATTAGTCGGAAAGGGTGGTGGCTTGGAGTTTGATTGCCCCGAAGCTCAGGTGATGTAATGTCTCGTTAAGACAATGGGG
>NMRB01000294.1:329091-345805 GCA_002633025.1 Notospermus geniculatus
CAGGTTCTATGGATTTGTGACATTGTTGCCACACCTTCAATGTGTCATTTACATGCTTCCTCTCCAAGAAAATTGTACCTGTTTTTCGTGTTTGGTGAATTTCTTTGTTTACGATTATGTAATGTAATTAAGCTGTAATCCTTGGGACTTTCCCCATTTTCCGTGTCTATAAAGCACAGTGATCACATTGGACTATAAAAACAGTCAACTGGGGGTGTCTTTGTTGCTTTTCTCAGAGGGGCCTGGATTGAAGCAATATGAAAATTCACAATGATGGCTCGCCCTTAATAGTGCCTGCCAACAAAGCAGTCTACGCGGCCCAGTGCAAGTAAAGCCGCCCATACACGGCGCAATATTATTGCACAATATGGGGCCCAAATGGGTGGTCGTGTGCTTCTAGCATGATAATTAGAAGAAAGATTGACAATAGTATTGCCCATTGTGATCCTCATATTGTGCAATAATATTGATCGTGTAGGCCTATGGGCAGCTTAAGGCAAGACTCACTCATTGGTCAGTTATGTTGAACAGAATCAATAAATTCTTTGTATGGTGTATATTGTGGGCTAGGCCTAAACCTACAGCATGAATACTGTATCGACTGAATTATCCCGCTCATGGCAAAATCGCGCCGATCATGCATTCATTGAATATACATTGTACGGGGTCGATGTCACATTTCACAGTATGGTCGTTTAATTGATCAAGTTGTTCTTTGACTTTCTCGGGTAAAAAGGTGCTGGCACTGTGATCAATTATAAAACGACCATACTGTGAAATGTGGCATCGACCCCGTACAATGTATATTCAATGATCGGCGCGATTTTGCCATGAGCGGGATAATTCAGTCGATACAGTATATGAAGTAACCTTAGAAGAACGAATCTAGAATATTTTGACTATAACATTATCAGTTCAAAATGGATTAGTACATGTAGTCCTATTTCCTCAACCAGAATGATATGGATGCGCCGAAGTGCAGCTAAGCGTAGCGGATTTCTCGTTAAACGTATGATTGCAGTCTCAGCCATGGAAGTCACACTGTAATGAGTTGTTGTGACTGGTAGCCCGAATAGTAAGTGGAAGTGTTCCCCTCCTAACCTCCGTGCACGCTCTGAGGTAACTGCAACCAATTGTGCATTGAAAGTATGAGACAATGCATGCTTTATCAACTCGAAGATCGTTTCCATACGTAGAAGACTGTATTTGAATCACTAAAACATCAAGCATAAAATATATATATATCACAGCAGAACTCAATACAACTCAACGAACTAAAAGCAAAACTTCAACTGAACTATAACACCAAAAAGGCTCTAAAAGTCACGCCCTAAAACCAATCACCCATAACCTAGAACACACAACAAAGCAAAATATGAACCAGTGTAATCTATTTCATCCTCACTCTTTTTCACAAGTCTAGGCCTACTCTATTTCATCAGTCTATTCTACACAGTTTGTATTGACACAGTTTGTATTGACACTTTAGGGCCCAACAATGCATATACTTGAGAAATGAGTGGGAGGTGTGTTTCCTGAGCCTGGAGGTCCGACTAAAGCAAGGTTCATTGGCCCACGGAATTGGTCCGTTTGGCCCTAGTTTTCCGGATACGACAACGCTGGAGGCCATTTGATAGATTTTTTACGGACCTGAGTCGGACCAATTCCGTGTGCCAATGAACCTTGCTTAACAGTGGGAACCGAGTGAATATCGTGTGAGGTAGCAGTAGAGAATTGATGGCAGTTATGCATCTCTGAAGTGCTTGTTGTTGTTCTTGGAAGGAGTCATCTGTTTGGTTGGGTGCATGTTGGAGGGACGGATTGTATGGTACAGGTTCACGATTTTTCAACAGGTTCACGATTTTTCACACTGGAAAGTTTGGTAAATTCTCAGCTGCCAGCGCGTCAACAGCAGCATGTCGACGTAATCGTTCCAGTTCTTGCAGTTGGGTGGAAGCAGCCAAATCCATACTGCGCTCAGTGATGAGTGGAATGGAATCATTATGTAATCTCACCGTCTAACATCAATCGTGTCAAGCCATCTAGCAAAGTTTGCATCAAGGATGAAAATCGTTTGCAATCGATGGGCAGCCATTGCAGCTGATTGACAACATAGCTGTGACTGATGGATTTTATATTGTCAATGTCACTAACGTCCTCTTTAATTAGCTTGGCATTTTTGAGAGCCGTGATGATGTTAGGCGCACTGTACATATCCAGTTCGGTTTGGAAGTGGCCCAAAGACAGCATGAGGTGAATGAGGAATTGGGAAAAATGTGATGGTGTGATGTGGCTGAATACAACGACAGTGCGTTTACGTTTTGTGGTGTGCACAAGCTGGGTGTACATACCTGTTTGATTAACAGCAGGTTGGTTGTTGTTGTCTTCTTCTACAAGAGCATTGATAATGGGGCTGAATCGGTTAATGTCGTCCTGGGTACACCTCATTATTTCCCAGGGTAATCCTGGGTAATCCTTTTTGTTACCCAGGATCGTCCTGGGTACAGTTAAGGTACCTTAACATTACCCAGTTTAAAAACCCGCCCCAATTTCCACCTGCGCCCAAGGTTGCGGTATATCTGCAGGTGGAAAATGGCACGCATTTCAAACTGGGTAATGTTAAGGTACCTTATTTATACCCAGGATTGTCCTGGGTAACAAAAAGGATTACCCAGAATACCCAGGGTAATAATGAGGTGTACCCAGGACGACATTAACCGATTCAGCGATAAGCGGCAAGAGTTGCTGAGCTGCAAAAGCCTTGTCTTGGGAGGGGTCAGACAATGCAGTTGTGCAGTAGGTGTGTAAGTCATGGAGATGTGGTTGACGTACACGCACGTGATGACTGTTGCCATCAAGCCATATGGACTGTGCCAGTTCTTCTACAGGTGCTGCCTTAGGTGCATTTTTGAAAGTGAACCATGTGCAATACTGTTCTAGAGAGTCAATGAAGAGCAACTCCGGTGGTCGTAATGAGAATCCTGTGGTTTTGTCCAAGTAGTAGGAGCCGTTTTTGTACTCTGTAATCATGAGTTCTTGGCTTGGAGTAAATTGGCCGCCAAGGAGGAAACTGTTGTCTAGCTGCGACTATGGGCAACGGGCCACCATCTGCATCATTTGTGGAGCCTGATAGCCTAGTGGTTATCATGTCCGCTTAACAAGCGGCAGGTCCCGGGTTCGAATCCAGCCCGGGCCATTATGGGATTTCATTCCCGGCTCTTCACGTCCGTCGCATGGGACAGTAAGCCGTGGTGCCTTGTACCTTGTGTCTTTGCAAGGGCAAGTAAAATATCCCATCCAAGTGAGGAACATGAGTAGCTTGTGATGGCCTCCTCCGTACTTACCAGGGCCAATAATGCTATAGCGTCGGCCCTGACGGAAAAATGAAATACAAATACAAATACCTGCATCTACTTGGGTGGGAGGTTTACGAGTTCTGATGACCGCACTGCGATATTCTGGTGGTTTTGTTGACACATGAACACTGTCAACAGATGAAACCACATATGGAGGCGAGCTGCATACCAGATCATTTCTGTGAGCGCCAAGTCCCGCACAAGGTGTTGGTCCTTATCTCTCACGTACTTGATGCGTTGTCCAGAGATTTTGGCATTCTTCAAGTCATGGACGACAGCGTTAACTGTCTGTGGGTCTGTACTGGTGGACTAAAGTTTTGACCTGACGTTTTTCATCCACACCAGCAGCGTATTTGGCCACATATGAGACGCGGAATTTGCGATCACAGAGTTGGACATTACTGCAGGATCGCATTGCTATGAACAATTGTGGCACAGTAGGAATGAAATGTTCATGTGGCTGCGCTGGGTACTGCCATCTGCCAGCAGTGAAAGTTTCATGGACTGTCCATGTACATGTACCTGTGCATGGGTGGAAGGTTGCCAAATCTAAGTATGCCAAATTGCGGAGTGCGTTCTCATCGAAGAGGCTGGCGTGGGCATCAAAGTAGGGCCGAATGGGTCAATGTCGTCCTGGGTATACCTTATGTTTACCCAGGATCATCCTGGGTAATCCTTTTCTTTACCCAGGACGGCCCTGGGTAAACATAAGGATCCTTAACTTTACCCAGGTTGGAGTTCCCGAGTGGTGTAGTGAGGTTGATATTCAGCGTAAATCATGAAATGTAGGGTGGCCTCGAACTAGGCCTATAGCTCCTAAGTCCTTGAGAATTTACTATCGGTCCCTTTTGAAAAGTTGTAGGGATTGATCTTTTCTCCCTATTCCACACCCCGGAGCAGGTATAGCGGTAATTTTCAGCCCTTTCGAGTCATGATCGTACTGCATGTTCTGCAAAAAGTAAATTCATGAAAATGACGAAATGCACACGGATCATACGTCATGTTCTACCTAGGCCTATCGCTCCTAAGTCCTTGAGAATTTACTATTGGTCCCTTTTGAAAAGTTGTAGTGATTGGTCTTGTCTTCCTATTGCAAACCCCGCAGGAGGTATAGCGGTAATTTTCGGCCCTTTTTAACAATGATCCTACTGCATGTTCTCTGCCGAAAGAGACGCACGTACAGCATGATTCGGCAGGACTCCCAAGCTGGGTAAAGTTAAGGATCCTTATGTTTACTCAGGGCCGTCCTGGGTAAAGAAAAGGATTACCAAGGATGATCCTGGGTAAACATAAGGTATACCCAGGACGACATTGACCCATTCGGCCAAAGTAGGCCATGAATCTGGGTTGATGACGCTGAACCCGACAAATCAAAGAATCATCTTTTGCGCGTCGCTTGCAGCGTTCTCCAGAGTTTTGGCAGTTGTGTGATTGAAGCATTGCGCATAGGTCCATGAGCTGAAAGTAATCATGTGTGCTAATGACAAGCTTGTTTGCAAGTAAGAGTGTTGAAGTCGGACTGAGCTGTAGATGTCTTTATTGCTGCATCTAATTCTACTGATGGTTAGCTCTCTCGTTTCTGGGTGAAGGGTTACGCCATCATGGACGTGAGGCCGATTTCCAGGGGAACCAGTGGATTGGAATTCAAAGCGCATCCAAGCACTTTTGACTGGACCAAGAGGCTGTTCTGGGCTGTATTGTATGTAGTGCCACATGTATTTGACTGTGCATTCCCAGGCACGGCACAATATGACTGCGTAGCTCTGCAAAACTTCCCCCACGACCTGGGACCCCATGTGTTCATATGTTGAAAGAATGGCACGATGAATAGGCCAAACTCCAAAGGTGGCACTATCGTTGCATGTCATGGTGATGAAATAATCCGAAGAGCCTTCGGCATCTATCATAGCTATTAAGCGATTGACCTCACGACGGGCATCAACTTCATCGAATTTCAGCATGTGCTCTCGTTGTTCTGGGTGGTATGTGGAGCCAAAGCGGGTGAGATGCTCTAGGCCTTTGCAAACAGCAACAAGGGAAGAATTGTATTCCAGGTCCCCATTTAAGGTACTGTCACACTAAAGTAGTTCTCAAAACGTCCTCTCCCGTCCTAAAAAATGTAAAACGGGCTAGAACATGTAACCCTTGGCCAAACAATGCCTCGATGTTCTGGAACATCCTTCCCGTCCATGAAGTTCGTAAAAAGACTGTAAAAAGTTGCCATTACTCCGTTCGCACACAGCTTGAGCCCGTTCGGGAAAATTTTCAAGGACGTACTGAGAACTTGCTCAGTGTGATTGGGGTATTAGCAAGACATCAAGGATGAACTGTAGGTAGGCATGATCTCGTGATGTCAATAAGCTGCCGTCCATGATGCGTACAGTCATGTGGTCAGCCAGGGAGGCAGTCGATGATTTGTTTTTTTGAGAGCCATAGCTAGTGAACATGTATGCTGGCAGTGCACCTACCGGGGAGGAATTGAAGAGTTTCCAAAATATGCGTGGAAATAATTGAGATTCAGGCCACAGCAGAGGCACGGTCCATTCGGGTGTTGTTGTGCAAATATCGTGCAGTAGTTTCTGTGTTCTGAGTGGTGGTTTCGTGATGAATTCGGAGGCGAGCCAAAACCTTCTGGTGGCTGTTTAGAAGATAATGGCCAGATGTCAGGGCGGATGAATCTTCTGTTAAGAATGAAGGCAACTGAGCAGAAGACGAGGCTAGGGAGACGCATATGCGCAGCAGGCCTAGTAGTGGAAATTGCGTGGACGAGTGCCATGAATTAAAGGTAGAAAATACCAAGTAACAGCATGAAGAGGGTACATGAAGCAGGTAAAATAATCGCAGAATTTTGTTGGAATAATTTATACTTAGCTGCCGGTTGGACGGGAGAAAATCTTGCACTGAGTATCAGATCTCGGACAACTGAGCATCAGATGGAGTTCTGGGGTTGAAGTGGCTTACTGCCTTGGGCCGTCGGCTCTTATAGGCCTTTGGGGCGCATTGTTACATAAACGTTTGAATGGTGCAATAAATGCCTTGGCAATAAAGAATTGTTGACCATGGTTTGATCAGGGGTAGGATGGCTACTGGTTGAGTATAATTCACTCAGGCCTGTGAAACAGACAGGACGATGTAAACACAATAATTCAAAAGGCCATTGTCAATATCTGCCTGTTGACTGAGCACCTTGGACTATTTGGTAGGCCTATGCACGTAAAGTTAAAGTTAAAGTTTGGGTTTATAGTCTGATATCAACAACGGTAGAGGTTCTCATCCGACTTCACACTTTAACCCCAGTCTATCCTGAAACCTTTCAGTAGAACTCAGATGAGCTACTCATTCAGCGCTACAATCTGAGCATTTCCGACCGGTACCCATTTATACACCTGGGTGGAGAGAGGCCAGTAAGGCAAAGAGACCTGCCCAAAGTCTCACGCCAGCAGCGGGATTCGAACCCGGGATCCTCTGACCGCTAGCCGGAGGCCCGAACCACTACACCACCGGTATGGGAAGGTTCATGAAAGTAAACCAAGTTGTTGTAACTTGATTATGTAACGACAATGACGTGCATTGTTGAAGTCTTTTATTCCAGAATGTGCACTGAGTCACATTCACATTTCAGTGACCTTTGCTGGTATGTTGTGTAATCGGAGATGTGTTCGTTGAGTGTGGTTTCATGGTCTGATCAATTTATTACTTGGTGAAGCAGGTGTGAATGATTGAGTTATGTTTGGTACCATGTTTGTGAGTGTTATATGCTGCGTATTATGGGGAGCCTAGGTACATTAAGAAAATGGCGCCCGCCATGGAGGGGGACAGACCGAAATGTCACCCCGAGGAAACATTGTTGACCGAGGACGCCGAGGTCAAACATTGTTGACCGAGGCCGCCGACGTCAACAATGTTTAAAGGTCCAGAGAAGGCAGGCCCCCGGCCTGACCCCCGGTTGGGGCGAGGGCACTATCTCCCCACCATGCCCACCCTCCGGTAAAGAACATCCTCAGAGAAGGGAGGTGCTGGGCCCCGTAGTCGCACCGCCCACCCACCCCTACGCCGCCGAAGGCGTTGACGTCATTTCGTTCACCGAAGTACGCACAGATGGCGCAATTGAGTCAACGCATAGGATTAGATTATCGGTATTAAAGGCAAGAGTGGGAAATGAGAACAGGAGCCGTCAGTGAGTTGACCAATAGGTTTCACTACGGCCCAATAAAATGCATATAGCGGTCCCATTCATTCTTATCGAGCACCAATCACGTGGATTTTCCCTGTGTATTGGTCCGCTAGAACTTCGCTGGCATCTTCTGGCAATAAATGCATCTGACTGCTCCTATTGGGCTAGACTCCATGATCATGTCCTGGCTTTTAGGAAGTGATTTTGAAAAATTCCTTTGCTGGATAGTTTGTTCATGGATGATCTATGTTTCCACCAAAATGAATGAATCTTAAAAGGACAAATAATGCACATTTGTTTGAAAATATTTCATTATTTATTTAAACAATATGCTCACAAGAGTTAACAAGGTTAAAGTGGGTGATCCACTGTTGCGATTTTGGCGGGGTTGCGTTCCCTTGCGGTTAGCCTACCTTATATGGCAATCGGAAGTCCTTATAAGGTAATCGCAAGGGAATGCCACCCCGTCTCAAGTTTAAATCACCAGTATTCATCAAACTGTTCCAATAGACCGTTTTCAAATTGACATAAACGAGAAAGATCTGGGCACTTATTATCCATGGCGGCACCAGCAATAATTTTGTGAAATCTCCGATAGCACCCACACAGCATTCAGTCTTGCACTGCTCAAAATTTGTCTGCCCGCAACATACAGTAAGCTCGAGTTTAAACCACCGGTTCGTTATGTTCATAAGCACACCCACAATCCGAAATAGGAGTGAATAAAAGGTAACAAGTATTATGCTTAATGGCTGGAATCGCTAGTCCAATCACACCCCCGTGCTGGAATGAATAGTTGGTTATAAGGCCTAGGGTGAAACTGACCCTTGTCTGATCTACTTCTGTTTTTGGCCTCATTCCAGCCATTCAGCATAACACTTGTTATGTTTTTATTCACTCCCATTTCGGATTGTGGGTGTGCTTATAAACATAATGAACCGGTGGTTTAAACTCGAGCTTACTGTAATGACGCCTTTACACAGTGCAATATGCGTTACGCTCGACCGCTTTTCTCATGCGACGGGATCAGGGATTGGGTGAATCATCCACGCTTCTGATCTGTAACTGTCTGTTCAATTTGCGGAGTTCCACCATCTGCACAATGCTACATTTAGCCTCCATGCAGAGGGCTGCCGCGCTAACCGACGAAAAATCCGATTGAAATGGCATATTCATGCGTCCTTACACGTGCTTTTTAGTTTCCTCCGTGACGGCGTGTGCTGAAGATGACGCTGCGATCACCATAGACTCGCTACTACTCTATGATGGTATTACATTCAAAGAACTGGTGAAATGAAGAGGAAGTAGCCAGATAATTTAGGCTACCATAAAAGTAAGAGCAGGGATACCAACGTTTTTCCAGTTGTAGCCCAGCAGGCTATCATGGCAAACTCCTTAATTTAGACCCTGGCTCAGAAGTTGTTATCGGGCACCAGTCTGGTATCATTTCGCCGTCCTTACTTTCTTACTTTCCTTAAGCCTGCCGCAAACGGGAGCTATCAGATGAGAAAAAAGTTATTCTAGACCGTTTGCTGAGCAGATAGCTCGTTGTGTGCGCGTGTTTTTCCGTGAGTTTTCTACCTCACAGGACCCTGAGGTGAATATTCAACATACTCACTGTGTGCGCGCTACTTGAGTTACTTGCTGAGGGCAGAAATTCCAGGTGACCAATGAAAACGCTTCCTCCGTTCGCATGATTTCAAGATGGGGGTTCCCAACGGAATAGCAGACATGCATGAAACGGAATACTACGTCGAATTGGAATAGTAGATTAGTCGAATTGGAATAGTAGTTGAATGATAAGTTATATTTTTTTATTGTCGATCAATTCAGATGTATGGCAAGCCACAACGGATTTTTTTCAAGACTCTGAAATACTTAGGTTCAAGAAGTAAAATTTATAACTCTTGGATATACAGCAAACTCGAGTTTAAACCACCGGTTCATAAGCACACCCACAGTCGAAATGGGAGTGAATAAAACATAACAACTATTAGGCTGAATGGCTGGAATTGCTTGTACGATCACAACCACATGATGGAATGAATAGTTGCTTAAGGCCTAGGGTGAAACTGACCCTACTTTGGGTGTGCTTATGAACACAATGAACCGGTGGTTTAAACTCGAGTTTACTGTAAATTCAAGAAGTAAAAATTTTTTTATATCCAAGAATTATAAATTTTACTTCTTCATCTGAACGACTTACCAACATGTTCAATACTCACCTCAAGGCCTTGTGAGGCAAAAAACTCACCACAAATTACGCGCACACAGCGAGCTATCTGCCGAGCAAACGGTCGCGAATATTTTTTTGCTCAGCATAATAGCTCCCGTGTGCGGCATGCTTTATTTTCAGTTCTTTCCCTAAAAACTGGGCAATTCTCCCGTAACGGAATTACAAATCAGAGCGAAATTTAGTCATATTTTTTGCTCCCACCCTTATCTGGCAAATAGGACGGGTACGAAATCAGTCATATCCTGCACATATCAGCCCAAAATATTTTTGAGCAGGTTCAAACCCAGTCTACAATTCAAGGTTAAGGAGCAGTGTTGCCTACTTTTGTCGGTAACGGAATTAATCAGAGAGGCAGTGCAAAAGCAGTCACCAACTTTAAAAAAATTTTACACGATACCCGCAGAACGTATGATTACACTAACAGTATGATAATACAGCTTAGGTTGTCAGATCTCAGTTCAGATATTAACCGTCACCAAATCTTTCCACATGTGAGAAAAATTAACATTTCTAAAAACAGTGTCTGGTAACGGAATTACAGTAACGGAATTACAAAAAAATTAGGCCCTACTTCTGAAAAGAAGGCTTCAAAGTCATATTTATCCCAACTGTATTGTGTTGTATTTGTCCATTGTTCCTCAATCAGATCTTGTAGATGTGAAATCAACAAAAACACCATGGTTTTCATGGATGTAATCTGACATACGGGGGGCTAAAGAAGGGTACCAGAACAAGGTCATGTCAGGACATTCTGTGCAAAAAAACATGAATTTTAATTTTCATAAATTTATCTTGCCTTATAACTGAAAATACTTCACATTATAATTTTCAGCAGTGTTTCCTGAATCTCCTAGATTTTTTTCACATCTAAACGAGTTGTAATATGAAAGATGAAAATAAAAATTTGATTTTGTAATATTTGTTGCCGACAGAGTGGGTTAATGTGGTTCTTGGAAAGGTTTGTTGTTGGGAATGTTTATTGTCGCGATCGACCGTGGCACGAAAGATCGATTTCGGTGTCGGTTCATAGGTTTGTAGACTTTGTGTAATAATACGGTCTTAAATTGGCGTTTATGTAGTTTATGTAACATCTGGAATATAAAATCACGAGATCAATAATAAAGTTTGTCTTTGACCATTTGAACTTCGAGCGTTCGTGTTCGTTCCTGATGTGATGTTCCGTGCTGGGCGGCAACATTTGGTGCCGAAACCCGGGACCAACCCAAGTCACGTTTTTTCCTGGCGATTGTCAGGATAGTCCGTGTGAGTCGAACCAGGGATAGCAGAATTCTGTACTGAATGGAACTGACGGTCCGAACGCATTGGAATTAAACGATGGTGACGGTATTCGTTGTGTGGAGAGGCGTTTAAAGTCGACCTGGCTGGCTGTGGACACGAAGTTGGGTGAGTTCACGGAACTTGTTGTAGTTAGTCACCATGCCTTCCGGTAAACGTGTGAAAGCTGCCGAGAAGACACGTGCTGCCAAACAAGGCTGGGTGACACGAGCGCAAAAGAATCTTTCAGACTTGCTTGATAAGTTGTTGGTGTCGAGATTAGAATTGAAGGATGCTATCAGTGAATTAGATAGCAGACTCGCAAGTCTTGATGAGGCGCAATGCCAGGTAGAAGAATTGCTTGATGAGGATGAACTTCAGGCAGAAATTGATGAGGCGGCAGAATTCCGACGCGCCGTTCGCTGCGTTCGTATTAAAGCTGTTGGTCGGTTGGAGGAGCTGGCCACAGAGGATAAAGATGTCATTCCAGATGCAAACGCCAGAGTGAAGCTCCCGAAAATAGAGCTCCCTACGTTTTCGGGTCAGTATGACCAGTGGCAATCGTTTTGGGATCAGTTTACCTCGCTCGTGCATGATTCCAGTATGGCAGATATCAACAAATTTTCATACTTGCAATCGTTGTTGGAGGGCGAGGCTCGTAACGTAATTCAAGGCCTTGCGTTAACAGCGGCAAACTACGAAACGGCTTGCCGTATGCTCAAAGAACGTTTTGGCAGGAAGGAACGAATTGTGTTCTCTCACATTTAGTCTTTGCTGAACGCTGACTTATCTGCGAAGGGGTCTGGTGCCAAGTACGTTTCTTCACTTTGGAAACTTCAAGATGACCTCTTATCTCATATTCGTAGCTTGGAGTCATTGGGTATTGGTGGAGAGACCTATGGGCTCTTCTTAACTCCTGTCATTTTGTCTCGATTGCCGAATGATATTCGTCTAGAGTGGGCACGTGAAGGTTCGGGGCATGAAAGTGATTTAGATTGGTTGATGAAGTTTCTCCGTACTGAAATTGAACGTAGAGAGAGATCAGAATCTCTCAAAGAAGTCGCTAAGGGCGCCAATGGCAAATCGGACAAACATGGCTTGGAAAATGAGACGCGCCCTAGGGTCTCTACACCTACTGCATCTGCTTTGCAGTCCAGTTCTTGTGTGAAATGTGTCTTTTGTGAGAAACCTCATTCTTCGGAAAAGTGCTGGGATATTGCCAAAATGTCCATGGCTGAACGGAGGGACAAGATTCGCAGTCTAGGTCGCTGCTTCCGTTGTCTAGGCGCTTCGCATAGAGCCTTCAATTGCAAGGAAAAGTGTTCCAGGTGTAAGGGAAAACACAACGTGATTCTGTGTTATCAAGGTCAGTCTAAGAGAGAGTACGGAAGGGTCCAGTTCAAATAGCGGTGAGCCGTCTGTAAAGACCGATGTAAAGACCGATAAAACAGTTAATTCAGCAACGTGTAGCGTGTCTCAATTTGACAACCAGGTGAAGACAGTTCTTCAAACTGCGAAAGTCAGAGTTAGCACAGAAAATGGCTTTACAGACGCTACCGTCCTCTTTGATACTGGATCCGACCGGTTTTATGTATCAAGCTCTTTGGTAAACAAGGTGAAACCAACATGGGTCAGCTCAGAACAGGTATCTTATGCTGCATTTGGTGGTGAAAGGTCTGTTAAGAGTAACATGAGTAACGTGTTTGAGCTTAGCCTTATTAGCAAATTTGGTGACAGTGTTAGTTTGCGAGCAGTAGAAGTGCCAGTTATCTGCACACCGTTGTACAGGCCAAAGGTTCCTGAACAGTTGCTGAAGTCCTTCAACAAATTTGATTTGGCTGACGATTATTGCAGTGACAGGGAGGTCACGGTTGACATTCTCGTGGGTCTAGATGCGTATTGGCGCCTCATGAGACGTGGATACCGCCGAGTAGATAATCTTGTTGCCCAAGAGACAACGTTTGGGTGGGTGGTATCGGGCTCGTGGAGTTGTGCTTCCTCTGGACCAGGTAGAGTGTCTGTTGTTGAGTCTCCCCAAGGTGATCATCGTCAAGCTGGGACAATTGCTTCACCTCAAATGATATGTGTTGAAAGTGTTTCAGATAATGATTTGCGTAACTTTTGGGACCTAGAATCCGTTGGGATCAGTCCCAAAGAACCGGCTCTGCCATACTTAGGACCTGATTTGACCATGAAATATTTTGCTGACACAGTTAGGTATGTAGATGGTCGATACGAGGTAGCACTGCCATGGGACCCCGCTAAAAAAGACAGCCTCCTTAACAACTTCAACATAGCAGAAAGGAGACTAGGGTGTCTTGCTCGTAGGCTGGAGAAAGCTCCTGACTTAAAGCTTCGTTATGATGAGGTTCTAAAGGGTTATGAATCCTTGGGTTTCATAACAGAAGTGCCCAGGGATGAAATTGATGGACCCTATCCTACCTTTTACTTGCCTCATCATCCCGTCATCAAGGAGCAATCCCTCACAACGAAGGTGCGTCCGGTGTTTGACGCCTCAGCGGCAGGTATAAATGGTGTCTCATTAAAGGGAGACATGCGAAAAATATTGCCCGGCGGGCACACGTTGTCTGAGTTGTAGCGCCATCTGTTAATACACGGTGACACTACGCTCTATCACAGGCGCCTGTAGAGCTATCAGTGAGTTTCGAACACTTTTCTAACCAAACGTATCTAAAAAACACAAGACGTATCTAAAAACACACCACGAGCTCATAAATTCGTGAGCTCGGGGTGTGTTTTTACAAACTAGTGTTTTTTGGTTAGATACGTGTTCTAAGCTCACTATAGCTCTACAGGGGCCTGTGATATAGCGTAGTGTCACCGTGTATTAACAGACGGCGCTACAACTCAGAGAACTTGTGCCCGCCGGGCAATATTTTTCGCATGTCTCCCTTTAAATTCTTGTATTTTTGCAGGTCCGTCACTCAACCCCGACTTGGTGGAAGTCCTTGTCCGTTTTCGCAGGTGGCCCATTGCTCTGTCGGCTGATATCACGAAGGCTTTTCTACAAATAAAGGTCAGACGTGAGGACCAGGACGTCCATCGCTTCATTTGGGACTGCAATGGTAAGCAGCGTATCATGCGGTTCCTTCGGGTCCCCTTTGGCAATACAAGCAGTCCTTTCCTCCTCAACGCTACGATAAAGCACCATTTGTCCAGGTATCCACACTCGGTAGTGGTTGAGGAATTGAGTAACAACTTGTTTGTAGACGACTTCCTTTCTGGAGCTAACGTAACACATGAAGCTTGTGATATTATAACAGGTAGCGATAAGATCATGTCGGAGGCGGGAATGTCATTCACAGGTTGGTGCTCGAACAGTGATGTTGTCAAGGGAGTTATGATCAAGCAGTTTGGTCCCAAGAACGTCTTGCATGAAGTCAACAAGATTCTGGGTGTCAACTGGTCATCTTCGCAAGATGTGTTCATGCTCTCAGGTGGCCCAACTTCCACAGATTTCAATGTTACCAAGCGGTTGGTACTTAGTTGCATTGCTCGCATTTTTGACCCGTTAGGGTTTATATCGCCTGTAGTCATGACAAGTAAGATTCTTTTCCAGAATATCTGGCGATTGGGCCTGGACTGGGACGTGATTTTACCTGAAGCTCTGCACAACCAGTTCATCGAGTGGTTTGACGGCTTGGAATGTTTGAAACAGTGGCGTATTCCTCGGTGTTTCAGTTTGGAATCACTTTGGCTACCCGGTAAGGTTGTTCTTGAAGCCTTTGGTGACGCGTCCGAAAGGGCGTACGGGTCCTGTGTCTACATTAAGACACCACGAGATGATGGCTCATTTGAAGTCTCACTTGTAATGTCTAGAGCGAAGGTTGCACCTCTAAAGAGGGTAACCTTGCCCAGACTTGAACTTCTGGCTGCTTTGCTCACAGCCAGATTGATGGCATTTGTTAGAAGGGCTCTTAAGTTACCAGACAGCGTCTCATATCGGTGTTGGTCAGATTCACAAGTGGCTCTTGCGTGGATCAGATTCACAAGTGGCTCTTGCGTGGATCAAAGGCGATCCGCATCGCTGGAAGACGTTCGTTGCTAATAGAGTAACGGAAATTCAGGACCTTACGTCACCGTCCTGTTGGTTCTATTGTGTAGGATCTGAGAACCCAGCAGACTTGATAACACGTGGTCTATCAGCTCGAGAACTTGTGACGTCAAGGCTGTGGTTGGAAGGCCCGGCGTTTCTGGCCGAGTCAGTTTTGCCAAGTGACGTTGACGGTGAGCTCTTGATTGCGAACTCCCCTTTAAACAGTGAAATATCAGAGGAGCAAGCCTCTGACGTAGCGATGGTGGTCCAACCTCCGGTGCCTCTCTTGGATGTTCAAAGATGGAGTGCTTTTCCTAAAGCTGTACGCATTACTGGTTTAGTGCTGCGTTTTCTAACCAATCTCAAACTTTCCTCCCCAGAGCGACACCAAGGAGATCTCACGTACCAGGGACCTTATTCACAAAGCATCCGCTATTGCCGGATCCGCAGAAGCCCTTACGGGTGGCCTAACGGATCCGTTAGAATTGCGCTACGCCGTATTCACAAAAGGTTCCGTTAGACATCCGTTAAATTTCGGAGATCCGTTAATTACTGAGTTCCGTTAATCGGTAAGCCTACAGCTCCTCGCGTATAGATTGTGAACGCATGTACACGATATATGTAATGCATACTCATTTGCCCACTTGTGGTAGCGCATCGGAGACAGACCGCCGTGTGACTGGCATGATTGGTGCCATCAAAATTAACGGCTACAGATGGAGGATTCGACCGACTGTGCTGAACATGATGCTACGCCACCGCAAATAAACGAATCAAAAGTATTATTCCCGACCGTTTTGAAACATTTGCAACTTTTCGTACAAGAATATATCGATCGTATAATTCACAATAGAGAGCTTTCGCTATCCCGTTCCGAGATCCGGTCCGCCGAGAATTGTACTCGATCTCGTACCCGTTCTCGGAAACAAAAAAGTTCGTTTTCGCAATCCCGAACCGAGATATGACGTCAGTGACGTCGTCGACGTACATGGGCGCTGGCCTCGCCAACACTGACGTGACGCTGCGTTTGGCCTGCATGCAACATGTCAACTGTAACGATCAGTAGGCCTACATTTTTACACTGCAAAGCACGCACTGCTGACCGTTGTACCCCAAATCAAACGACTCAACAGCATGATCACCACGAGCCATGCACTTTTTTGCACATATTCAAACGACAAGTAGTAGGCCTACCTGAATGGTAGGCTATCCCAAACATTGGCCATTTTTGCTGTGAAGTGGGCGCCTTCGATCTCGGAATCCCCACCGAGAACCAAGCGCTGAACGCCGGAGATCTGATCGAGAACGCGACGGGAAAACACTACCCAAGCAATGATGACGTCATACACAAAAATCGACCTGATTCCCGTTCTCGATCTCGGAATCGGGATAGCGAAAGCTCTCTATTAAAATAGAGTACCCCGCCGGGATAATACATAATTAGGCGTTTCATGCTGTAGCACAACATCACATATCTGCGACACCCTGCCTGAATATCTAAACCTGGGATTTTTCCAAATTAATAAGCAAGTTTCATGAATGCTATACTCAACATTTTCAGTCTAAACTTAGCCATGTTAGCGATGTATACATCTAGAGTGGCGGATCCAAGGGGG